>CAUYUJ010016560.1:769420-821920 GCA_963575745.1 Prorocentrum cordatum | reverse complement strand
TGAAGAGGACAGCACAGGGATGAGAAGAGAGAACGGGGAGGAGCGGGATGGGAGGTGGAAGTTGGAAGCGAAGGGGCAAAGGGAAGGGGAGGGCCAGAGTAAACAAACGAAATGCTGCACTTAAGCATCGTTTAACCAGCCCCAGCCTATGGGCGTGGCTTGCGCCCCACTGTCCGATGCACCACCCTAGATGAAGATACAGGCTGGTTCCTTCGGGTTACGAGGCGTACAACCCCCACTGGGGTGCTGAGATGGTGGGGGTCTGGATAGGAATGGGGATGGGAATGGGGAGGGGTACAATACGCCTGAGCTCCCGGCGTTCCAAGAGCGGGGGGTCTGCGACGAGATCCCCCGCTCCCCCGTGCCTACAACGCTCCTGGGAAGGACGTTTCAGCGTTCCAGGAGCAATGGTGGGGTCTGGAACGATACTGAGCAATACACCCTCCCCCGCCCGATGTGTCTCCCCATCATGGGATCTTCGCTTCCGCCGCGCACAGGCCACTCTGCGAAGACGAGCGCCCCATGGTCCCGCCACATTCGGGCGGGGGCTTCGGGGTGACGGAAACTGCGCGGCACCCTTCTGGGGGTCATGACCTTGAAGGCGGCACTGGGTCGCGTGCTCTGAGCGCGCGATCAAAAAACTGATGTCATGATGATGTTAATGACGGGGAGAAGGAGGAGGAGAAAGAGGAGGAGGATGAGGAGGAGGATGAGGAGGAGGATGAGGAAGCAAACCACGACGAGGACGCAGATACGGGAGAAAGGGGGAAAAAAGAAGGAGAGAAGGCGATGGGGGGACGAGAAGACTCCCCGGACCTCTCCCGGGGCTGCGCTCTGCCTAGCATCTCGAAGCGAGCCCAGCGGTTGTGACAAGGGCCCCCACGGAGGCCCAAGCAGTCAGACACGAGGAACGGGGGGAGCGGCATCGGCACCCGTCCCTCCCACGGAACAGGGAGGAGGGAGCACGGAGGGGGAGGGGGAGCCGCCGCCGGGCGCCTCCGCCCACCTCCTGGTGGAGGTGTCGTCCACTCTGACGCCCCCCCCCTCGCCCCCGCCCCGCTGGCAACGCTCACCGTTTGCAGGCGCGCCAGCGCTGCCACGACACCGAGGGCGCGGGGCCTCACCTGTCGGAGACCGCGCCCGCGGGCAGTGGGCGGATCGACTCCACCAGAGGGAAAGCCACTAGCCAACCCACCGCCCCCTCGTCCTCCTCCTCGCCCTGGGACACCACACCGGTCTCCAATCCGTTCAATTTGAGAAGGTTGTCAACCCGTCCAGCCCTGATCCTACACATGTCTTTCACTTTCGATTCCTTCTCCTTCGTCGACTTCTCCTCCACCTCCTCCCCACAGAAACATGTGCACAGACTCTGTCCTACCCATTCCTCATCGGGCTCCTCCTCTGTGGGTGCCTGGGAACCTAGGCGAGAACCACGCCACAAAACCCAAACGCTCCCTCATTATCCTCCACTTTCTCCTCTTAGTCCTTTTTTACCCATCGGTCGGAAGAAGTCGGTAGAAACATGAAGTAGGAAGGCGTTAAAAAGAAGAGTGTGTCCGCCCGGCCCCTACAGCGGACGGAAAAGGTGAAGCCACTGGATCATCGAAGTAGGAAAGCGCCTTCAAGTAGAATGAAGTTTTGGGAATACATATACTGCCGACTTTCAACGACCGATCGGTACTCTCTGCCTCGCCTCGGGTATGGGCTCTTGGAGGCAGGCCCGGTGGTTCAACTGCGGGGCGGGCGAGGAGGCGCGGAGACAGACGCTGCCGCCCCCCCGGGGAGGACAAGGAGGAGGGAGGGAGAGCGCGAGGCCCGGCGTGCCTGCCTGCGGCCCAGGCAAGACCGTGCACCCTGGCAGGGAGGGGAAGGGAGCAGGAGGGAGGCAGGCCAGGGTTAGGAGGCAACTGCTGGGGGGTTTTCGTCGGAAAGATGAAAGAGGATCGAGACCCAGTTGGGAGCTGTTACGCATGAGTGGGCCTCGGACAAGGCAGGGCTAAGCGGGATTCAGCGGGATCAAGCGGGATTAAGCCGGATTAAACGGGATTGCGCAAGCTGGATCAAGCCCGATTTCGGACCAGGGCAAAATCATAACGTGGCCTCCCAGGAGTTGCGTCCGAACGAGGGGGACCAAGAGGTGGGCAGGACTACCCCACGGGGGGCCCAAGGCAGGAGACTGGTGCGGGAGTTCCGACGAACCCCCCCTGAAACCGCCCTGAGGAAGGTTCTCCCGAGGGGAATGGAGGGGGGGCCGAGGAAGGTTTCAGGAGGGTTGTTCGAACCACCTTCCAACAACCTTCCAAAAACCTTCCACACAAACTTCCAAAAACCTTCCAACAACCTTCCAAAACCTTCCTGAAATAAGCGAATCCGCCCAGTGCAATCCAAAAACCTTCCAAACACCTTCCAAACAACCTTCAAACAAAAGAACCTTCCACAAAACTCCCAACAACCTTCCAACAACACCTTCCAAAAACCTTCCAACAACCTTCCAAAAAAAACGTCATAAAACCTTTAAACCAAGAACAAATGCCAAACCTTCATACAACCTTCCTCGGGCAGGTTTCAGGAGGGGTTGGCCCAAAAACCTTCCTAAAACCTCCCTGAGGAAGGTTTTAGGGAGGTTGTTTTGGAAGTGTTTGTTTGTGAAAGAAAAAAAAAACGTTCCTGGAGCATTCCTAAAACCTCCCTCAGGAAGGATTTTGTAAGGTTTTGAGGAACAACCTTCCCAGAACCTTCCTAAAACCTTCCTCGGGAAGGTTTTTGGAAGGTTTTTGGAAAAAACCTGGAACCTTCCTAAACATTTCCTCAGGAAGGTGTTTCCTGGAACCTTCTTAAACATTTCCCCAGGAAGGTTGTCGGAAAGTTGTTTTGGACATGCCTTCCTGGAACCTTCCTAAAACCTTCCCCAGGAAGGTGTTTGGGAGGTTGTTGGGGAAAACCTTCCAGACACCTTCCCCGGGAAGGTTTTTAAACTGTTGTTTTGGAAAAACCTCCCTGGAACCTTCCTAAAACCTTCCGCGGGAAGGTTTTTTTGTTGGAAGGTTTTTGGGAAACAGAACCTTCCTGACACCTTCCTAAAACCTTCCGCAGGAAGGTTTTCAAAAGGTTGTTGGACCAACCTTCCTGGAACCTTCCCAAACACTTCCTCGGGAAGGTTTGTGGAAGGTGCTTGGGAACAAACTACCTGAAACCTTCCTGAGGAAGGTTTTGGGATGGCTGTTGGGGAAAACCTTCCTGGAACCTTCCTAAAACCTTCCTCCATAAGGTTTTTGTTTTGAAGGTCGTTTTGGACAAACCTTCCTGGAACCTTCCGAAAACCTTCCTCCGGAAGTTGTTATTGGGAAGGCTTGTGGGAAACATTTTCCTGCGACCTTCCTAAAACCTTCCCCGGGGAGGTTTTGGAAGGTGGTTGGACAAACCTCTCTGGAACCTTCCTAAAACCTTCCTCGGGGAGTTTGTATTTTGTTTGACAAACCTTCCTGAAACCTTCATACAATCCATGAAACCTTTATAGAACCTTCCCCGGGGAGGTTTTTGAACTGTTGTTTTGGAAACACCTTCCTGGAACCTTCCGAGAACCTTCATCAGGAAGGTGTCTTGGAAGCTTTTTAGAAAGAAACCTTCCTGAAACCTTCCTCATACCTTTTTGTTGGGCAAACCATCCTGGAACCTTCCTCATGCCTTCATCCGGAAGGTGTTTAGGAGATTGTCGGGGGAAACCTTCCTGAAGCCCCCCTAAAACCCTCCTCGGGAAGGTTTTTGGAAGGTTTGCGGGACAAGCCTTCCTGACACCTTCCTAAAACCTCCCTCCAGAAGGTGTTTTGGAAGGTTGTGTTGGACAAGCCTTCCTGGAACCTTCCTAAAACCTTCCTCAGGGAGGTTTGTTTGCAAGGTTTTCGGAAACAACCTTCCTGAAACCTTCCTAGGACCTTCCTCAGGGAACGTGTTTGGAAGGTTGTTTCAAACCTTCCTGAAACCTTCCTCCGGAAGGTGTTTGGAAGGTGTTTTTTGTTTGAAACACCTTCCTGAAACCTTCCTGAAACCTTCCTCAAGAAGGTGTTTTGGAAGGTGTTCGGACAAACCTCCCTGGAACCTTCCTAACACCTTCCCCAGGAAGGCTTTTGAAAGGTTTTGGGGGGAACCTTCCTGGAACCTTCCTAAAACCCTATTCTGGAGGTTTCTGGAAGGTTTTGGGAAAAAACCCTTCCTGGAACCTTTCCTAAAACCTTCCTCAGGAAAGTTTTTGAAAGGTTTGTGGAACAACCGTCATGGAACCCTTTTTAAACCTTCCACCGGAAGGTTTTGGAAGGTTTTTGCAAACAAAAGCAGTCCTGGAACCTCCCCAAAACCTTCCTCGGGAATGCTTGTTTGCAAGATTTTGGGGGGACCCCCCCCCCGAAACCTTCCTAAAACATTCCGCGGGAAGGTGCTTGGGAGGTTTTTGCGCAAGCATTCCTGTAACCTTCCTAGAAGCTCCCTCCGAAAGGTGTTTGAAAGGCTTTGGGGAAACACCACTGAAACCATCCCACCACCTTCTCTGGGATTTTTTTTGTCGGGGGGGGGGGGGGCACCTGCCTGAAACCTTCCTCAAACCTTCCTCAGGAAGATGCTTCGAAGACTTGTGGGGAAAACCTTCCTGGAACCTTCCTAACACCTTCCGCAGGAAGGTTTTTGGAAGGTTTGTGGAACAAACAACCAGACTGAAACATTCCTGAAACCCTTCTCAGGAATGTCGTTGGAAGGCTATTGGGAAACACCTTCCTGGAACCTTCCTAAAACCTTCCTCAGGAAGGTGTTTGAAAGGTTGTTGGGGGAAATCTTCCTGGAACCTTCCTAAAACCTTCCTCAGGAAGGTTTTTTTTGTTTTTTTTTGGCAAGGTTGTTGGAGTAACCTCTCTGGAACCTTCTTAGAATCTTCCTCAGGAGCGTGTTTGGAAGGTCTGTTTGGACAAAGCTTCCTGGAACCATCTTAAAACCTTCCCCAAGAACGTTTTTGGTAAGATGTTGGGGAAAAACCTTTCTGGAACCGTTCTAAAACCTTCCTCAGCAAGGTTTTTGGAAGGTTTTGGGGACAAGCCTTCCTGGAACCTTCCTAAAACCTTCCTCAAGAAGGTGTTTGGACATTTTTTTTTTTGACAAACCTTCCTGGAACCTGTCAAAAACCTGCCCCTGGAAGTTGCGTGTAATGTTTGTGGGAAAAAACTTTCTGCAACCTTCACAAAACCTTCCCCGGGAAGGTGTTCGGAAGGTTTTTGGGAAAAACAACCTTCCTGAAACCTTCCTCATACCTTCCTCAGGAAGGTGTTTGGAAGGTTTTTGGGGGAACACATGCCTGACACCTTCCTAAAACCTTCCTCGGGAAGGTTTTGGAAATTGTTGTTGAAAACAAACCTTCCTGAAACCTTCCTCAGACCTTCCCCAAAAAGGTTGTTGGATGGTTTTGGGAAACAACCTCCCTTCAACCGTCCTAAAACCTTCCTCCGGAAAGTTTTTTGGAAGGTGTTTGGGAAAAACCTTTCCTGGAACCATCCTAAAACCTTCCTCAGGAAGGTGTTTGGGGGGGTTGTGGGGAAAACCGTCCTGAAACCTTCCTCAGGAAGGTTTTTGGAAGGTTGTTGGGAAAACCTTCCTGGAACCTACCTGAAACCTTCCTCCGTAAGGTTTTTGAAAGGCTTCTCTTTGTTTGAAAAACCTTCCTGGAACCTTCCTCAGGAAGGTTGTTGGAATATTTTTCTGTTTTGGAAAAAAACCGTCCTGAAACCTTCCTAAAACATTCCTCAGGAAGGTTTTTGGAAGGTTTGTGGACAAACCTGCCTGAAACCTTCCTCTAACCTTCCTCAGGAAGGCGTTTGGAAGGTTTGTGGGGAAAACCTTTCTGAAACCTTCCTAAAACCTTCCTCGGGAAGCTTTTTGGAAGGTTTTTGTTTGAACAACCTTCCGGGGACCTTCCTAAAACCTTCCTCAGGAAGATTTTTGGAAGGTTTTGGAAAAACCTTCCTGGAACCTTCCTAATCTTCCTCGGGAAAGTTTTTGGAAGGTTTTTGGGAAAGTCTTCGTGCAATCGTGGAACCTCCCTAAAGACCTTCCTCAGGAAGGTGTTTGGAAGGTTGTTGGGAAAACCCTTCCTGAAACCTTCCTAAAACCTTCCGCAGGAACGTTTTTGGAAGGTGTTTGGAAAAACATCCCTGGAACCGTCCTAAAACCTTCCTCAGGAAGGTTTGTGAAGCTTTTTGGAAAAAACCTTTTCTGAAACCTTCCTAAAACCTGCCTCAGGAAGGTTTCAGGAGGGGTTGGCCGAACTGCCGCACCCAACTGCAAGGCAGCGCGCAACCTGCCACCTTGCGTCCGCGGTGGAGCTGAAGCGTCCTCGCGCGCCGTGATGCGCGCCGCCAGCCCCAGCACCACTGGTGCCGAGACGAGGAGTGCGCGTGAGGCCGCACTTCCCGCATCGGAAGTGGGGTGCCTGGAGGACGGCACTTGCTGAGGGCGTCAAGGCGCCCGGCACACGAGCAATATTGTGGCAGTGTGGGTGGAGCCCCTGCTTGATTAGAGGAAGAAATGCACCACGTAATCATGAACTTTGAGCGCTCCGCGTGGATTTCTTGGATTCGCGCTGGACTCCCCGGCGGCGCCTCCGGCGCCGCCCCTGGCGCGTTCCGCGCGCTAGGGAGGGGGGTCCAGCGCGAATCCAAGAAATCCGCGCGGAGGGCCAAAAGTTTATGTTTATGTGATTGTTTCTTCTTGGATTGATGCGATGAAGGGTCTGAGTACCACTCGTACCCATACTGAGCGCACAAGCCCCAGCGAACTAAACGCAACAGGGCTTGGGGCACGCCCTGCATCTCTAGCAGAAGGCTACGGGTACGGCCAGCAGTGTGTGAAACAACGAGCTGGTGGCCAATATTTTCGGCCCCACGCAGGCGCCGCCGCCGCCCAACGCCAACGCCAACGCAAACCAACATCGTCGTCGGCGTCACCACCGTCGCCGGGAGCCTTCGCCGCCGCCGCCGCACCGTCGCCGCTCCGAGCTCCTGCCGCCTAGAACCCCGACGTCTTGGGTTTCTCACGGCGTGGCTCCCCGAAGATCTGGGCCCCGTCCCCGGGGCCAGGTTCGCATCCTGAGGGCGCTCGACCAGAAAATACCGCCGCGATGCCGACAGGGAGCCCTGGCCGAAATCGACAGGAAGTGCTGTCACTCCCGCCCCCGTCCTGTTCGGTGGCAACTCATGGGAGCCTCCCATACCCGCCTGTCGGCTCTTGCGAATCGACGCAAATCAGCGGCAAATCGACGCAAAAATGTCGCTAGCCGACGCGAAAAGGGCCCTGCCTCATCGACTCCAGACGCTAGTCAACAATCGTCGACGCTAAAGGCGGAACTAAGAGGGTATACCAGGCGCCATGATTTGCTACTCACTGCACCGACGTTGCAGACGTGCTGCAGCGTATTTGTGCGTGGATCTATGACGGTGGAAAACCCCGAAATGGCGAGCGAAAAACGCAGTGAATGTCGCGTGTACTTGTTTTAATCCTCAATCCTGGCCCCGAAAAAAACCTGGACAGAATTCACCTCGAAATCCGGAACGACATTCTCCAGGACACCCCGGGCCCACCGTACTGTTCTCCGAACGAAATCCGCTCTGCGATGCTACCGAACGCCCTGCATGGACGAGGCCCCCGCTCGCGCCCTTGCTGGTTCTGAAAGAAACCATCGGTTTTAAAACGTTAGCATCGCGCCAAAGGTGCCAAACGTGCCCCCGGCGCGCGCGTGTCGAAATCGCTCGGGCGCCCTTGCGCGCGTGCTGTCAAGAGAGTCCCGCGCAAAAAAACATGACGAAGTACGCGCGCGTCGTCGCGCGAGCATGCGGAGATCTTTCAGAAACCGTAGGTTTCGCGCAGATTCCAACATAAACATGAGGTTTCGTGTTTCGAACCCTGCATCCAAAAAAGTATCGGAACAGTGTCGAACGAGTGTCGCCTTCCAGCACCCGACAAGTGCAAACCCTCAAAGTTCGGTGCTTTCTTGGTGCTCGAAAGTCTTTCTGGTGATCAAGGCTAGAGTAGGTTGGAAAATCATAAACCTAACGCCCTGCATGGACGAGGCCCCCACGCGATGTTTGGCGCCATGATGCGCTGGATGGTGGGGCCATGATGCGACGATGACGATGACTATGACGATGACGATGACGACGACGACGACGACGACGACGACGATGACGATCATCGTCATCGTCATCGCCATCGTTGCCGAACGCCCTGCATGGACGAGGCCCCCCCGAGCACGCAGCCGCGGAGGGCGAGAAGCGCGGCGCGCCGGGACACCTCCGCCTGCCCCTGCGGCGGCCGCGGCTGCGGCTGCGGCTGGAGCTGCGCCCGCCGCCACAAGGGGGGAGGGGGGGGGGCTTCTCCTCCGTCCCTCCTCCTCTTCCTCCTCTTCCTCCTCCTCCTCCGTCCCTCCTCCTCTTCCTCCTCCTCCCTCCTCCATCCCTCCCTCCCTCCCTCCCCCCCCTCCCTCCCTCCCTCCCTCCCCCTCCCTCCTCCCCTCCATCCCTCCCTCCTCCATCCCTCCCTCCGGGAGGGGGGAGCACGAGACAAAGCGACGACGAGACGGGACGAGGCGAGCGCCGATGCCAATTTTGAGGGCGGAGAACCCACTCCGATAGTAACCACCCCGACACGCGAAACCGTTTGGCAGACGCTCCCAGAGAAGGAATCGAACAGGGCAGGGCTGTCAAATGAACGGGGCCGTTTAGCAAACGCCAATTGTCCGGACCGGGTGGTTTTTCCTCCCTTGACAATGACTGTCCAAGTATACACTGCAAAAAAAAGGCGTGCTCCACGCTCGCTGGCGCAAGTGCTGGTCTGTGCTGTCTCTGCTTGCCGGCAGCGTGCAGTAGAGCGGACAAGGATTACATTTTCTTTGCGCACGGGGCGGGCGCGCGCACGAATCTCTACAGCAGCGGCTATGCGCCCATGTGGGGTGAAGCCGTTGATACAAGGCTGGAGTGCGCGCGGGCCCCTCCGCACCATCCTCTTTCATTTTTACATGTTCGACCAGCCTGATGTGCAGGCGTGCCTGCACTGACGTTTGTGTAAAAGTGCGTGTATATGTAAATCTATAAATATGTATACATATACAGATTTACAACTATATCTTTTGTGAGAAACAAACGATGCCCGCAGTGGTGGGCGAATGGCGGGGCGAACCTTGTTACTTGACGCACAGGAAGCGCCTGCGCTTGACCATGAGCAGTGCCTGCGCCGAGGCAAACCAACGCGGGCGGTGCCTGCTGCACGCTCGCGACGGCGAGGCGCTGCCTGCCCTCTATTGTTGGGAGAACCTGAGGCACGTGCGCCTGGCCAAGCGCACTTCCTGCGCTGGTGCGGAGGCAGCGCCTGCGAGGGCGGGACGATGCTTGCACCCAGTCCGTCGGGGCATTGGATGCGCAGGCGGCGGACCACGGGCGGCGCCCATGCCTCCAAAAACCCACGGCCTCGGTACCTCCGGGATCGGAGCAGCGGTGAACGATGCCAGCGCCCCAACGTTCGAGGTGCTGGAGGCGCCCGCGCCTCCTGGCAATGCGCAAACAAAGCGCGCGTTGTTCCACACACCGCCCGCGACGCTTGCGCGAACGCCGCCAAGAAGACCCGACTGCACCAAATCAGGCGACTTGACGTGCCACTGACGCCATTCGCCTAACCTGAGGCGAGCGTGCGCGGATATCGGGGGCGCGCAAACATGTATTAGCGACCCATGGAATTGGCGCGCGGTCGCCAATTCCATGGATCTGGGGAGGTGCCCTCCCCAAAATGCGACAGGTGCCGCCTCGCTCGGCGGCGGAAATCCGCGAGTTTCCGTGAAAACGGGACCCGTCGCTAATCCACGCCCCCTTGATCCATGTTTGCGACCGCCTGAGGATAGGAAATCAAGCCTGTGGCGCCTGCGGAATGAACGCGATGGCGAAGCGAGCCTGCACCCTATCATAGAGGGCAGAAAATCCACCCCGATAATCCGCCGGCCCCCTTGTGGGGCCACCAGGCTGCGAGGAGCGGGAGTCGCAGTTTCCTGTACCAGTTATAGCTTGTGGTTTCCAGTGTTACAGTTTTGCTTATTGCTGGTTACTGTAACTAGTTGATTGACCGCGCGAGAGGGGGGGGAGGCCCAAACCATATTTTTAGCGTCCCCTGGGCGCGTTGTCTGAATTGCTGGGGGGGCTCGAAATCGCCACCCCTGACGCAGATCCGCGGGGTCAGGGTCCAAAAACACACGGGATTTGCGACATTTCTGAAATTCAGTGCCACCCCTCACGCAGATCCGCGGGGTCAGGGTCCAAAAACACATGGGATTTGCCACATTCCTGAAATTCGGCGCCACCCCTCACGCAGATCCGCGGGGTCAAGGTCCAAAAACATAAGGGATTTGCATCATTTTTGAAATTCAGTGCCACCCCTCACGCAGATCCGCGGGGTCAGGGTCCAAAAACATACGGGATTTGCCACATTTCTGAAATTCGGTGCCACCCCTCACGCAGATCCGCGGGGTCAGGGTCCAAAAACACATGGGATTTGCTACATTTCTGAAATTCGGTGCCACCCCTCACGCAGATCCGCGGAGTCAGGGTCCAAAAACACAGGGGATTTGCTACATTTCTGAAATTCGGTGCCACCCCTCACGCAGATCCGCGGAGTCAGGGTCCAAAAACACAAGGGATTTGCAACATTTTTGAAATTCAGTGCCACCCCTCACGCAGATCCGCGGGGTCAGGGTCCAAAAACAAAGGGATTTGCTACATTTCTGAAATTCGGTGCCACCCCTCACGCCGATCCGCAAGGTCAGGGTCCAAAAACACAAGGGGTTTGCAACATTTCTGAAATTCGGTGCCACCCTTCACGCACATCCATCGCAAGGCGTGGTAACCCAAACTGCGAGAACTCCCTCGGCCCTTTAATCGCAAGGTGTGGTAATCAAGCCCGTAAACCATACACGTGTTACCAATCGCCAGGTGTGGTAACCCCTCTTGTGATCAGTTGGTTTTGCTGATTGCGAATCGGCTTCGCGTGGAGTTTCGATACTGCTTCACGACAGCGCCAAGGCCTCATGGCTTAGCTCTACCATGGCCCATTATCCGAGAGAGGGGGCCGGCGGCAGGGGGCGAAGCCCTTACGGATAAAGAGAGAGAGAGAGAGGGAGAAAGAGACAGACTTTTGTGACCTCGACAGATCTCACCGCTTCAATGACTTGTCGCGGCAACAGCGGGCACTGCAGCGAGTAAAAACGCAGCTGCAAAGAGACACTGAACAACTCTCTTAAAACAGCTGCGAAAAAAGAGGTGGGTGTGAAACAGTACTTAAAACAGTTCAAGCACATCGTCGATTGAGACTGTCACAGGCCGACGCTTTTCGTGGGGGTGCTGACCACGGCAGAGGTAGTTCCAGCCAGTCCCAGCACGTCTGGATGGTTTACCCTCGCACCGCTCTCCAAGGCCTTCGACCCTGCTTCCAGTCGAGTGACATTTACAACGAACACATATGAAGAGCACAGAGCCATCGGAACAGTTGAATGCTATGACTCTATGCCCTAAACTTTGGAGAACCTTATCATCTAACTTGGACCTATTGCTGCACCTACCTGGAGGGGGCTCTTGCGGGGACCTTTTGCCGAGCAAGCGCTGGGAACACCTCCAAATTCCAGACCACATCTTCCAGGCGTGTGAGGTCTTAGGTTGGCATGAGGCGGCAGGCACAGGCACATAGGGAACGTCTAGCGACAACTTCGGCCAGAGCGGCAGCAGATTGGCAGCGAGGATGCAATAGGCTCGGGCAACAGTCACTAAAGCGTCTACTTCCAAATTTAAGGCTGCATCTGAAGGGTGAAGCTGGAGGCCATGCTTGGCACCAGCATCTGCATCTCTATTACCTAGGCGCAGAAATCTTTCACGAGCGGAGATACCTTCCTCGTCCACGTCTCGGTGTGCCTTCACCTTAACGATGGACTGAATTTTATCTCCTTCCACATTATTAGCATTTAAAATCATACCTGAATGCGAGCGCTTGCCCGAGTAGACGTCCGGGGCGACCAACCCCCCAGCGGCCCGCCTTTGGCGGGGCGAGGAGCCGAAGCCTCCACCGAACACAAAAACTCCCACACCGGCACGACGACGCCGAAGCGAGAGGGGCGAGAGTACGCCGAGCGCCAACCCGCGCGGAAGGGAGGAGGACGGCGAGGGAGGTGCCGGGGACGGGGGGACGAGATGGATCGGCGGCGAGCGAAGTGGGGGGAAGCGAGAAGGAGAAGGCCTTCTCAGAAGGCTCGGAAGTCCCCCGGCCTTCTGAGAAGTTTTCTGAGACTTCCCCGAAGACAGAAGAGAAAGTCTCGGAAGGCGCGAGGGAATCTGAGAAATCCCGCCGCCCTCAGAGAAGGCATTATCCTTCTCATTCCCCCCCTCGCTCGCCGCCGAATGAAGGAGGACCTCCGTCCACTCCGCCTGAGATGGGCTCCGCCAGTCAGAGACTTGCAGTCGTCCCGTCGTGGACTCGATTGAAAGCTCTCACCGCGGGCATCAGCCCGTGTGTTGCATCGCGGGGGAGATGGGTCGCCCAGACCCTGTAAAGGCAGCTGCAGCAGCGCAGGCGCCTGCCACAATCACTTGGTCCGCACGAACTGCTTTTGACAACGTCGCTCCTCCGCGCAACAAGTATTGGCGGTGCGCAAAAAGGGGGTGGAGGGAGGGGGGAAGGCTTCTTAGAAGGAGGCTGCTTCTCAGAAGGCGCCGGCCCTACATCTATTGATGAGGCCCGCGCCTTCTGAGAAGCAGGGGTGCTTCTAAGAAGCCCTCCCCCCTCCCCCCACCCCCTTTTTGCGCGTGGCTGAAAGCATAGACGGACCGCCGTCCACTCCGCCTCAGATGAGCTCCGCCAGGCCGAGACCTGCAATCGCCCCGTCGTGGACTTCCCTCCAACCTGCGGCCCTCCCCCTCTCTCCCGTCTGCTCCTCGCTCGAGCTGCCCCACCGAATAGCACCCCACCGGCCGCACGGACGAGGCACCACTCCTCGACTGCCTACGCCTGTGAGGAAATGCGCGCGGGGTAATGGGGGCTCGCCGTTGTTTTGCCCCGAGCTTCCTTTCGAAGATGGCTCTGGGCACTGCTGCGCAGCACTCCTCCGCAATAGATGTAATGCGTGAGCACTTCGACCGGACAGCCGGCAAATAAAAATTTCCGTGTTGAATAGGGTGAAATCTTCCACTCCGCCTCAGATGGGCTCCGCCAGACCAAGACCTGCAGTCGTCCCGTCGCGGACTCTCCGCGGGGCGCAAGCAGGGGCTGACCAGCGCCAAAGGAGGGATGAGATCGGGATCGGGCTCGTGGAGTTCGAGCGTCTGCTCTAAGCCATCGCGAGGGCTGAAAAACAAAAAATTCGCCATGAGTGACTTGTGAGTGGCCGAGCTCGGTTGGCCTCCAACCTTGCAGTCGACACCCGCTCTCAGACGCCAAAGGAGGAGGGGGAGGAGGAGGCGGAGGCCATTCAGCAGCACAAAAACAACCGGTGACACGTGTCACCCCCGAAACCGCACGAGAAAAAATCATTTGTAATTTCGGGGTTCTGGGAGCCAACATCACACCATTCAACCTCAACAAATCAACGGGTGACACGTGTCGCCCCCGAAACTGTGAGAAAAACAACTTATCAATTTGGGATCCTGGGAGCCAACATAACGCAGACCTCACAAAAACAATTGGAGACACGTGTCACCCCCGAAACCATGTGAGAACCAAAAATGCAAATTTGGGATCCTGGGAGCCACCATAAGGCCATCCAGCCTCTCAAAAACAATGGGTGACAGTGTCACCCCTGAAAACTTGTGAGAAAAACCAATTCTAAATATGAGATTTGGGGAGAAAAACAAAACGCCATTCAGCCCCACAAAAACAACGAACGACACGCCCACCCCAGAAACCGTGGGAGATGACCCAATTGTTGAGATCCTGGAAGCCAACATAAGGCCGTTAAACCTCGCGAAAAACAATCGGTGACACGTGTCACCCCCGAAACCGTGCGAGAAAAACCAATTGTTAATTCTGGGATTGTGGGAGCCAGCATAAGGCCATGTAGCCTCGTAAAGAACAACGGGTGACGCGTGTCACCCCCGAAACCGCGCGAGAAAAGCATGCGTGAATGCAAGGTTCTGGGAGCCAGCATAAGGCCATTCAATTTCACAAGAACGAAACAACAAACAAAAAAAAGCGGGTGGCACGTGTCTCCCCCGAAACCGCGCGGGAAAAAATATAACTTTGGGACTCCACGGGCCAACATGAGGTCATTCAGCCGCGCAAAATCAACGAGCGTCACGCGCCACCCCCGAAAACGCGTGAGACAAAAACAAATGTAAATTTGGGATTCTGGCGGCCAACATGAGGCCATTCAACCTCACAAAAAAAAAACAACAAAAACAAATCGGTGACACGTGTCGTCTCTGAAACCGCGTGGGAAAAAACAAATTGCAAATCTGAGAGTCTGGGAGCCAACATGAAGCCAATGAACCTCACAAAAGTAACGGACAACACGAGCCACCGACGAAGTGATAAAACAGTTGTACATTCGGGGTTGTGGGATCCAACACACGGCCATTCAACTGTACAACAAAAAACTGAGGAAAAAACGGGTGACACGTGCCACCCCCGAAACCGTGCGAGAAAAACGAACTGTAAATTTGGGATTCTGGGAGCCAGCATAAGACCAATCAGCCTCCCACCGCGCGCGAGAACTGGACGTCACCGCGCGCACGCGCGCGCAGACGCGTGCGTACGTACGCACAGTGTCTCAGTAAGACGAAAACTACCTACTCGTCGACCGAAGTAGCCTGCACATCTGCATACATACAGTTCATGCGCATATACTAATGCATGCGCGTGCGTGCGCGTGTAAAGGAATATGTATACAGACATACATGTGTGCATTTATCTATCGCATCCTTCGGCCCCCGTGGAATTGTTCTCCAGGGGGGACAAGTAAAAAATAGTTATTCGGCGGCGAATTAATGGCAGTCGGGATCCGGGGGGGGGGTCATTATTCGTTTAACAAGTTTTGGGTATTACCTCGAGCGGAGCACCGTGTGGCGGCGCGAATACGGCCTCAAGAAGGGCGCCAGAGCGCTCCAACATGGCCGCAATACTGCATCAAGGTGAGCTCGAGAGGAGCCTGGAGATCCGAGGATCTGATTTTTCCAATGCGCGGTGTTTCCCGGATGTTGGCCTCGGGGGCACGTGGGCGGGCCCCGGGACCATCAAAACTGGATCCAGGGCGAAAAACAACCCAAGGGGAAGGGGTCGGGACCTCTGGGGCCGCGGATTGAAAAGATCACATCGGCGGATGTCTGGGAGGGCCAAAGGAGGTCCCCCAGGAGCGGCCCCGCGGCCCCCCCTTCGATTCCAGGAGGGGCCAAGATGGCCCAAGCAAATGCTGACAGGGGCGCAGGAAGGCTCCCGAAGGGCCTCGCGATGGCCCGAGGGAGCCTCAGGGGGCCTCAGAAGAGCCGCAGATGGCGCCCGCGCTGGCACGCGCCGTGGGCTCCGGCTCGAGGAGCCCAGAGAGCCTGGCCAGCACCGCAGGGCTGCGCACGCCGCCCATGGCCGCCAGCGCACGGGCGCAGCTGCCCTCGTAGGAGAAGAAGCTCCGGATCCTGGCGGCGGCGGGCTCCAGCTCCGTGTCCTCCAGCCAGCCGACCGCCAGCCTCATCGAGCCCAGGCTCCCAGCGGCCTCGAGAAGCACCACCCCGAGGATCCAGCAATCCGCCGGCTTGGCGGCGTACGACGCATCCAGCGCCATCTCCGGGGCGATGCACGGCAGCTCCCCGCACGCCGTGGTCGACGGCGTCGACCCCACGCAGCACGTCGCCGCGAAGAAGTCCACCAAGCGGCAGAAGGGCGGTTCCGACTGGTCATCTACCATGATGTGATCCAGAGACACTTGCCTGTGCACGATGTCACGCGAATGGCAGAAGGCCAGCGCTTCTGCTATCTGCGCGGTGCAGTCCACAGCTTCCTGCGAGTCGGTGCGGTACCCTGGCTGGTTCATGAGGTGCTGGCTCAGATTCTTCGTGCCCCCGACTTCGAGGGCCAAGTAGACCCGCGAGAAGCTATGGAGCACGGAAGTGCACTGGACGATGTGCGGGTGTCGGAGAACGTCCCTCAGGAAATTCAGCTCGCGATAAATGTTCTCCACGTCCCCGGCAGTTACATAGTTTGACTTGTCATAGACTTTGAGGGCGACTTTCTCGGTCGCACTGCGACGCGCCAGGAACACGTTGCTGTTCCTTGGGTTCAAATTGCGCACCAGCTGGAGATCTCCCACACGGGTAGCCGTCTCCACAAGACTATGATCGACCGGGGGGAACCCGCGCATCATAACTTTCGGAATGCTCCCCCAAAGCAGCTCGTGGTGATACTTCAGCATAGCCTCTGCATTCTCGTCAGCACCTTCGACCATGCACTGTGCACGCCGGGCAGTTGCTTCAAGCCATGCCCACTATAGGTTGAGCTCCGCGCACAGACCATCTGGATCGTCGCTGGGGTCGAGTATCACCATGTCGGCGCCCAAAGGAGCACGTCGTGGCGTGCCATGAGCATCTCCACGTACTCCCGGTTCATGTTGCCAGGGATCTCGAGCAGCTGCAGCAGGGCCACACGAAAATTGTTGTTCGGCTCGATCTGCCTCAACAGGTTCTTTAGCATGCGCTTCTCGTACTGCGTTTCGAATGTGCACGGCACCAGCAAGTGGGTGCACCCAGACACCAGCGACGCGATCTCCCTGGCGTCCCAGTGACCCTCATGGGCGGCATCCGGCGCAACAAGCCTGCCTGGCTTGTGCGGCGAGCCCCACGGCACCAGGGTCGCGAACGCGAAGTCCTCGGGGAGCTGCGAAGCCATGCGGGTAACATAACTCTCCACGATGCTTCGGCTGGACGCGGGCGGCAGCCGGCCCGCTCTGGTGCTGCTCATGGCTCAACGCCTGACTTGCACTACGAAGTGGCGCAGCTCAACGCTACACAGCGCAGGGCCTTCACCTGGAGCACCCTAGCGCCAGAATGGCTCGGAAATGCAGCCAGCACTGAGGTGGGAGCACGTTCATGAATCAATTGCTAAGAAAGTTCAAGCGAAATCGCCGCTGTACCGTGCTGGATCAGGCGGTCTAGGGCCCCCCGTCCCCATGGAGGACTCTTGTGTGGTCAATGTTCACTTTTATTTGAACCTTCTAGGGAAAACAGCTCGGGAACAATGTTGAACATGGGCAGACGTCACATTCAAAGCCGTATTCAAGGATACTTTCACCTGAAAGGATGCTGCTGTTAGTGTTGCGTGCGCCGCGGGCATGTGCATACGAATGGCTCTCGACACACGCATTTCACTTGTCGTGGAAAGGACAAGGTGGCCAAAGCGCGCACACTGAATTGGCAACGACGTGTGATAACTGCAACGTCGATATGAAGACGAGTGGGCATGCACGATGTGCAAACAAATGGTATGCTTGCCCAAATCAAGCACGCATCGCCCGTGATTTGCGCAAGTCATATCTCCAGCGTGACACGGAATGTCAGCACTCCCTTGCAAATCAGGGTCCGAAGAGTTCACGCCAACGTCGTCGCGCGTACGTGCCGAAATCCGCCGGCCCCCTTGTGGGGCCACCAGGCTGTAGGCCAGGAATTCGCAGTTTCCTGTGCCAGTTGCAGCTTCCAGTTTCCACTGTTACAGTTCTGCTTCGTGCTGCTTACTGTTCCCTGTTGACTTCTTGCTGCTTACTGTTCCTTGTTGATGGACCGCGCGAGGAGGGGTGGCCCAAAACGAGCATTTTTACCACGGAAAATCGTATGCTCTGAATTGCTGGGGTGGGTAAGAATTAACACCCCTCACGCAGATCGGCGGGGTCAGGGTGCAAAAACACACGGGATTTGCAACATTTCTGAAATTCGGTGGCACCCCTCACGCAGAACGGCGGGGTCAGGGTCCAAAAACAAAAGGGGATTTGCCACATTCCTGAAATTCGGTGGCACCCCTCACGCAGATCGGCGGGGTCAGGGTCCAAAAACACATGGGATTTGCAACATTTCTGAAATTCGGTGCACGCAGATCGGCAGGGTCAGGGTCCAAAAACAAAAGGGGATTTGCCACACTTATGAAATTCGGTGGCACCCCTCACGCAGATCGGCGGGGTCAGGGTGCAAAAACACACGGGATTTGCAACATTTCTGAAATTCGGTGGCACCCCTCACACCAAAAACGCATGGGATTTGCCACATTCCTGAAATTCGGCGGCATTCGGCGGCACCCCTCATTCAGATCGGCAGGGTCAGGGTCCAGAAACACAAGGGATTTGCCACATTTCTGAAATTCGGCGGCACCCCTCACGCAGATCCGCAGGATCAGGGTCCAAAAACACATGGGATTTGCCACATTTCTGAATTCGGCGGCACCCCTCACGCAGATCCGTATGGTCAGGTTCGAAAAACAAACAGGTCCCGACATTGCTTCACGGCGAAGCCAAAGCCTCATGCCTTCGCTCTTCCATGGCCCATTCTCCGAGAGAGGGGGCCGGCGGCAGGGGGCGAAGCCCTTACGGATAACCACCCCGACATGCGAAGCAGTTTAGCAGACGCACCCACCGAGGGAATCAAACAGGGCAGGGCTGTTTAGCAAACGCCCAAGGCAGTTTGGTAAACGCTAGTTGTCCGGTCCAGGTGGCGCACCATGGCGCCTGCGCCTGGACATGCGCAGTTCCTGCGTCGCTGCAGGGACAGCGCCATGGCGGGGCGATGTCTGCACCCACTCATGCGAGACACTGGGTCTACGTCGGGCCTGTCCCCGTACGGGGGGATTTTGGCTGAAAAATCTAACACATCCCAAACCTATTCAAAAATTACAAAAATAGTCGAAAAACGTCTCCTGAAGATTTGTTTACTACTTTTCAATGTCCCGCCTGTAGAGGGACAGGCCCGACTTAACACTTGGTGCGCCTGCACATGACCATGGGCGCCGCCTGTGCAGATAAAAGCCCATGCCCTCGGCGTCTTCGGGCTTTTCGCGATGGCGAGTCGACGACCGCGCGCTGTCATCTGACGTGCTCGATGTGACTGCGCCTGGCCACCGCGCTGCCTGCTCTGATGAAGAAGACATCGCCTGCGGCGCTTGCGCTAACGCCGCCAACGGCAGCCGACGCCTGCACCCAATGATTTGACGCACCGTAGGTGCCCGCGCCTGACCACAGGCGGTGCCCGTGCCGAGAAACGCAAGGGCGTGCGGTGCCCGCGGATGGCTGCAGTGGCGGAGAGTATTGGCTCACGTCCCATACAAAGTGCCTGCGCCACAATGACCAGGCCATTTGATCACCCCGCTCACCGACGTGACTGCGGCGTCCATTGTCGGACCTTGAAGGTCACGATTGTGCCATCATGGTTCCTGAATGAGAGCAGTGACGATGACGATGACGATGGCTGAGGTGACAGCGATGGTGGCAAGAGAACACTCACGGCAGCGACGCGCGATCACCTTTATTCCCTACCTAGCACCTTGTGTAGGTATCCTAGAGCAGTCGAAGTTAGAAGATGGAGTTGGAACACGCCTGTAAAATGCGACGACTGTCCCGCCTGCAAATGCCTGGCTGCGAAATACCGAAGTTGGCGATCATTACTTTGGGGGAGGCGCCTATGGTGAATCACTGAGCGCCCTCGGTGCGCTAGCAAGATTTGAAATGGAGCTGGCATAAGAATCGATCGCCAGCGAACACATACTTCTCGCAGTGTGAAATTTGGTGGAGGCGTCATAAACAACTGCTCCACATAATAAAAAAAGCGAAATATTAGAAGTCAGAGTAAGAATAGCGGCAGTTAGGCTGCCACATGTGCACCAAGGTTCAGAATTCAAATAACGTCTGCAGCCAAACCCCGGCTGGAGCTGCGCCCGCGACCCCAGTGGAGGGGGGGGTGCAGTCGGGAGTTGGAGGCAACTGGGGGTCTGCTCTCGTTGGGCACCAGCATGACTGAAGGGGCCCTGGGACACACAAAAATAAATACACGCAAATAAACATATTCCCCATATTTTCCAATATATTTGGGGTTTTTGTCTTCCCCCCACTTCCCATATTTTTGCATATTTTCCTGGGAGTCGACGATTGATTGTGTCTGTGTGTTTCTTTCCCTCCTGAAAGACCCAGTCCGCAAGGGAAAGGGCGCAAGTTCGGCATTCGATGACCGTCCAAACAGGGCTGGCCAGGGAGGACAGGGAACGGAGCCTGTGTACAGTGGATGGGGCTGCCCCTTTCTGACTGCCAGAACCAAAGATGCAGCACCGCAGCCCACCAGCTGGCTCTAAGTTGGGAGTGGATGAGCAGGTCAGATGTCTGCAAAACCCTGCAGGTCTGACTTCTTGAAAACCCTCCAGGTCACATTGTGAACCCGACCCTTGCAGGTCAGGCTTCTGAACAACTGACTCCGGTTCAGAAATCGGAGGGCGAGGGTGTCCGACGCCCCAGCGTCAAGTGGACATGGAGGGGTAAGGCTCGCAGGCGGTCGCAGAAAGGGGGCGCACTCGAAATGGATGCCGCCCAAACGGGGTCCGAGCAGGTTAGGTCGGAGGATCGCACCGCATCGCCATGCATCGCCAGTGCTCTGGAGACGTCGGGATGAAAAACCTCTGGCTCCGAATCGAGTCACATCGCCAGTGCACCGCCGATGCGGTCATCTACCGCTCGTCGTCCTCCTCATACGAATCACCGCCATCCTCGCCCCTGTCCGTCGTCCTCGTCCTTGTGACAGATACTCCCACCTTCCACGGCCATCTCCTGAGCGGCATGCCAATGACACGACGCATGCGACGAGCGCACTAATACATTCTAACTATCCCATACGCGCGAGCAAAAATCACACCACGCCTACTCTGAACCTGAAACCGTCTCAAATTCAGAAAACACACGCGCAGCACACTAGCTTCCGGGCCTGCCAGCGCAACGCCGACAGCTGTAATGCAACAGTGGAGGATTACACATATGGCCCAGAACGTCGTGCCAGCGCGCGCGCGAACAGAGCGGCAAGGCTTCAACCGCACTGTGCGACCAATACTTCCTCTAAAAAACTTCGACTTGATCGGGCCGTGCCGAAACGCAACCAGACGCTGACGTTAAAAAGAACGCGCGACACCGGCGTACTCCAACGCCAGGGCGGCATCGCTGGAACCGCGCGCCTCCCAGGGGGGGCACGAAGCAGGAATTACCGTTGGCCCGAGAAAGCCCTCGTGATCCAGGGCTCTGACTGCTGGGGGGGGCAAGAATCGGCGGTGGACAAACCTTTCTTTAGTAAACCTCCCCTTAATAAAAACGGCCTAGGACCGAAACCGACAGGCGTGGACCCGCAAAAATGACGGCCGCGACGCCCTCTCGCGAACCGAAAACGGCCGATTCCTGAATCGACGTGTCAGGGCAGGAGGTCTGTCCACCCCCGAAAGAACAATTCCAAGGACGTCTGGATAGGCCGGCGCCCCGAGCTTCCGAGCTCCGGGCGGGCTCCGCTGTGAGAGAAAGGAGCAAACCGCGGCGCACGGGGAAGAAAGGGGAGGCATCGGCGATGCATCGACGATGACCGCCGATGCACCGGTGACGTCGTCGACAAATCGGCGCCGACGGCGTGGAGAGAATCGGGCTCCACGTCGAGCCGCAGTGGCGATGCATCGGCGATGCGGCGCGACCCTCCGACCCCACCTCCTCGGACCCCATCAGCGAGGCCTCGAGGGCAACAGGAAAGAGCAGAGACTGCCGCGCGCCGCCAGGGAGCCCTCCAAACCAATACCAAGGACACGCCGCCGTGGGGAGACCCTATGCATGCTCGGGGGCGCACTGGCGCAGCAGGCTCCTGGAAGATCCCGCGCTCTGGCCGACCCCGATTGGCGTTGACCCCCGTCTTCTCCAACTCGACGTGCTATTGCCGAAGCAGACCTGGGCCTTCGAACAAGAGAGCGAGGGAGCAGCTTGTCGACGGGCCCCTAACGTCGGCGGACCGTTGATGATCTTGCGACCTCCTTCACCCCCTCCTCTTCGACCTCCTCCTCCTCCTCCTCCTTCTCCTCCAACTCCTCCCTCTCCTCCAACTCCTCATTATCCTCCTCCTCCTCCTTTATCCTCTCCTCCCGACCTGTCGCTGCCCCTGCTCTGAGTGGCAACGGCAGGGAGGGACCAGCTCAAATGGGGAAACCTCGACCTGGAACCGGCGGTACAACAAAGAAAGATCGGCGATTGCCTCTCGGTAGCAATTCCGCACGGTCCTGGGCGGGGTGTGCTATGGGCGATGAACCGGCGATTGGGTGTCGATGCGTCTCCGCCTGAGCCGATCCCTCCCTGACGTTGCCCTCGTCGACTGGCTTTGGGGTCGTAATTCTGGGGGGGGGCCCAGAGAGTGAGTCCAAGAGGGGGGGGTGCAAATCATGGCTGGCGGCATGTGCGCGGCCCAAGGGGCGGCCAGGGACGTAATGAAATAAGAAGAGTCAGTCATGCCATACGCCGCAGCGCGTGGGCGAAGAAAATACTGCCCGCCTGAAAATCTTGGAAACTATCATGGCCCACGCCATGATATCCACCCCCCTAGTCATTACCCCCCTTTGCCGCCCCCGACATTCGGGTCTCCGACGGCGGTTGAGGGACGACCCGGGCACACCTGGATGCCGCTCGGCAGGAAAACCTTCGCGAACCGTCGAAAACGCCCGAACCTGGGAGGCCTGGAAAGGAGCACCAACAATAACACAGGGGTCTGCCTCCACAGGGGAAAGATGATCCCTAGAGAGCCCAAGTACTACCATCATCGACGAGTTCCGGTGTATCCTCCCTCGGTCATAGTGGTGGTGGTGTCAACCTCTACGTAGGCCTTCGAGCACCGTCCCTCTGATCGGGGGTTGCTAAAGGTGCTCCTGGCCCGAGGTGCTTCCAGCTCTTCGCTCCATCGTGGAGCCCCTGGGGCCATCTGGGCCTCGTGAGGGGTGCTATGGAGGCCCCGGGGGCCTCCTTGGAGATCCTGTGGTGGCACCTTGGGCCAGGGGCACTTCTAGCAGCACCCGACCTGAACACATCCCAGCGGCGAGCCCGGGAGGGTAAATGGGAAGGGCAGGCATTCTCAGGAAGCTCGGAAGTCAACCAGCCTTCTGCGAAGCTTCCTGACCCCGAAGACACAGAAAACTTCTCAGAAGGCCGACGGGCTTCTGAGAAGCCCCGTCGCCTTCTGAGAAGACTTCATCCTTCTCACTTCCCCCCACGCTCGACGCCGAATGTGGTATTTGGCTCATCAACCGGGTCTCCGACAGCCGTAATCCGGGCACCCCTGGAACGCCCTCGGCGAGGCACAGCTGCGGGTGAGCATCCCGAAGCTGGACAACCGCCGAGAACCAACGAACACGTCCAAACACCTGGAACCACGCACCCGAAACTCCCCAGCGTTCACCTGGTGGTCCCTCCCCCCCTCCCTGGCCTGTAGGAGCTGCTGCGCGGCCGCCCGCCGCCGGCCGCCGCCGGCGGGCCCGGGAGAGCAGCGCAGCCGCCTGGCGCACGGAGCGCGCACGGCGGCAATGGCCTCCCTCTCCTGCAATGGAGGCCCGACCACAAGGAACCTTCCACAAGAAGCGCAACCCTGAGACCCCAGGACGTCCGTGGATTTTCGCTGTGGGGACGTCGCGCTTTCCACAGCAAGACAATCGAGTCCCAAGAAACCCAGGGCGCCCTGGAGGCAAGCAAGGTGTTTCTTGGCATGGGTCTCCTCTCTACGGGGTGCTCTTCCCGGCACCGCGTGCCCCGCCGCCCCAGCCCTCGTGCCTGGTCTTCCTTCTCCTCCTCCGCGCTCCTGGGCCCTCGCTGCCCCTCCTCCTCCTCCTCCTCCTCCTCCTTCTCCTATTCCCGCCTCCTCCTCATCGTTACCAGCATCACCAATATGATGATCAAACCAAGACCATCAGCATGGCCACATTAACGACAAGATCATCATCATCATCATCATCATCATCATCATCATCATCATCATCATCATCATCATCATCATCATCATCATCATCAGCATCAGCATCAGCATCAGCATCATCATCACCCTATCATCATCATCATCATCATCAGCAGCAGCAGCAGCATCATCAGCAGCAGCAAAGACCGCCGCGCGCTCAGGCCTTCTCAGGGAGCAGCGGCCTTTCTGCAGCGCCCTCGCCGCCTAGCCCCCGAGGCGGAGGGCCCGAAGATACCCCGCACACCGCCACGTCGCCGTGCGGTGCTCCAGCGCGCGGGCGCCGCGCACCAGCCGAGCACTGTCAGAGGGCCTGGCACCACATGACCTCGACGGATAAAGCACGTTGTGGCGCCCCCGCAGGTGGGCGGCGCTCACGAGCTCAGGAGCACCGCGATCGGCTTCGACGGCGCCACTTCCAAATGGGTGCTGCCACTGGCCTTCCGCCAGGACTCGAACTACGAGCAGGGGACCGACCAATTCTACGACCTGCAGATGACCTACCGCACACCGCCGTCGTCACCGACGAGGTGCCCGAGCCCACGCGCATGCACGACCTCATCCCCGAGGAGAGCTTGATCGAGAGCAAGCAGTTCACGTGCGTTCTCCCACACACTTGAGGAGGAACGGCACTACGGGACCGAGCTCAACACGAACCAGCCGCTGGACATGTACAACGAAATGGCCGAGACGAACGGCGACGAGCTGGAAGAGCGCAAGATTGTTGACACCTGCTACGCTGGTACGGATGCTCCCTCCATGACCGAATCCAACTACGCCGAGATGGCCGAGACGAACGTCGACGACAAGCAGTCTCGGAGAGAATGTGGCAGTCACCTCAAGCTGGGTACGCAGTGCCACCAGACCTCGGCCACAAGGGACGAGATCAGCCGCCCGAAGGAGTACGAGGCTGTTGACACCTGCTACGCTGGTGCGGAGGTCCCTTCCATGACCGACTCCATCGATGAGTTATTTCCCGTCGACATCCGCGACGCCATCAACCAGGCCATCGCCACCGAGATGACTCGCCTCACGGGCACCAGCGAGGAGATCGTATGCTCGGCCATCGAGCGCGTGTTCGACGCCAGCGTTTCTCACCCCTTCTGGGAACAGGACGGTACGCTGATGGCTGTCAGCGATTTGACTATCGATTAAAGCAGTGACCTCGACGCTTACCGCGGGCTCCACTGAGCACGCACACGCATTGCTAGCGCCGTTCACTCTGTCTCGGTCTTTTTGTTATTTTCAGCCACGCCCTAGCCCGAGCACGCACGCTGCTATAGTCGATGCGGACATGGCCTCGACTGACATTCGCTGCAGAGTCCTGTAACGAGTGTCAGCCTGATGCCGAAATTCTTTCGTCGCATGGCTAAGCGCTGCGCAGGACGCCTCCCTGTGCAGCACCCACGGATGACGGGCCCATGCGGGGCAGTACGAAAGAATTAGATGCTCCCTGCCAGCATCATCATCATCATTATCATCATAATCATCAGCATCAGCATCATCATCAGCATCAACATCATCATGGCCTCAATCACCATCGTCGTCAACGCAATCATCATCATCGAACTCCTCCTGCTACTCCAGGTCTTGAATGGACTCCTGCTCAGACGACTGGGGCTACAGTACCCCTTGTACTGGGATTGCATGTCCATCCTGCGTTTGAACAGATACCATCTGTCACTCTCAAGCAATTGGCAATCCGTCCTTCCCTGGAGCGCCCACCTTCCCGCCTCTTACCCGTACCCCTGACGTGGCGACCTGCCCCAATACAAAGTTGGCTGCTCAGCAAGGCAATGATGCGAGCCACAACTGCAAAGCTCAAAAGGCACTGAACCAGGCGCGGGGGTGGGTTGCCAATCTCCGGGACCAAATACTCCCCGATAGGCGAACTACATACCTCACCCGGCCACACATGGATATTCCTATGATGATTGGCATCCGCACTCTTTACAACCACTCCGTCGTCTTCACTTACCGCCTCACCTTTCTTTATATCCGCATCCTCATGTTCACTCTGCGCAAACAAAACAACATCTCAGAGTCTGGCCACCCTGGGGCGGCTGTTGGGCATAGCCGTAGCCTGCACCAGACGATAAAGATAAAGACGAGGACCAGGAGGGCGGAGAAGACGGTAAGGAACAGATGACGAGAGGGAGAAGTTGAGATAGAGAGAATGGCGGGAAGGGGGAAGCGAGATCAATGAACAAACGCAAAACGAGTACCATAACCGGCGAGGGTAATGAACATGTTAATGCAACAAGCTGCGCCCAAACATGAAGGGGTATGTATATACGTATATGTATGCTCATCAATGCGATCTTCAGTATGCACACCTGCGTATGTGTCTGGGTCTGCAATATCATGAAGGGGGGAAGGAGACAAAGAGAGAGAGAGAGACAAACACAAAAAAAGAGAGACAAAAGAGAACAACCGAATCAAGGAGATAGCGCGAGGGTTACTGGGGGATCCTGCAAAGCACTGAACGCACGCGTGAAGGAATACTTGGGACATGATGTGTTTTTTCGATGAGAACGCCCTCGGTCCTTCGAAAATACTGCACTCGCTGAAGCGTGGGTTTCATTTGATAAGCTGTGCTAACAGAGGAACAATTGGTTCGTTGTTTTGAGGTCTGTATCCTGGGCTGTCGCGTCCGCCGTTCGCCCGCGTTCGACACAACGCTTTGCCGGTGGCATTGTTTTTTTTCATGGTTTCGCACGTCTTGAAGACACCTGGGAAATCTGCACTTGCCTCACTTCGTTGCCAAACGCTGACCGAGAAATCGGCGCGGCCACGTTCGATTTCAAATGCCGACGCACTCCGTGCGCGCGTGGCGACCACCTGGGGACTGCCCCAACGATCCGAGAAGATATCCCCGTCCTGTGCGATCCCCCCCGCCGCAACTACGGATGGTATGTCCCTGGGGCCCCACAAGTACAGGCCTCGGAAAAAATGCGAACACTCATGCCGCATTCATGTGTCAATGCCCCCCCAATGATCAATGCTGGCGGTGGGTTGAACGAGCTGCACTTCCACCGCAGGCCCCCCCGCGCGTGCCAACTATGAGTTTGGGGGGGCGGGGGAGTGTGCCCACAAATTGTGACCCTCAGCCGTCTCATGTCCTAGGTGTTGCCGCCATGCGCGAATAGACTGCGCAACTCTGCGGGCAAGGAGTTCTGCGATTCCAACACTCATCGAAGCCACCTAGGAAGGGCATTGCCAGGCAGTCGCAATGGGACATCCAAACATGCAACCTCCATACGATGTACGCGATATCGCCCTTATTTCCCACTTGCGTTGGTTCGAACGCCTCTGTAGGCCATTCTGCTCAAGGTACCAGGCCTCCCGTATTACTTGCGCGCACCGCCACCGAACGCGCTGCCAGCCAGGATGGTCTGCCGCAAGCTCACTGCGCGCTGCGAGGTACAGATTACTCAGCGGATGCGCACGGCTCTCGCCATGACAATCACGCAGCCGAT
Source organism: Prorocentrum cordatum (assembly GCA_963575745.1). Lineage (NCBI taxonomy): Eukaryota > Dinophyceae > Prorocentrales > Prorocentraceae > Prorocentrum > Prorocentrum cordatum. The sequence continues at coordinate 794,427 of CAUYUJ010016560.1, read as the reverse complement.
TGCGCCAGACGCGCCAAGTGCGTCGCAGTCCACTGGCTCCATACTTATCACGTATCACTCATATCACTCGTCCTATCGGGCCCTTATGTTTCATAGATTCCTCGTGTCGCTCGTGAAAATCCAATGATTAGGATCTTTTCTTTCCAACGAGCGATACGAGCGGCGATGCGAAACAAAATAAGGCCCGATGGGACGAGCGAGACAAGCGAAACATGCAACATATGATGGAGCACGACAAGGGCTATCCGAGTAGGACGAGCGCTGGTTGCACACGAAGATCCGAAATCGATGCGGCCCCGACAGCCCCGGCACCCGAGCGACGAATCGCAGCCGATTGGCCCGCGGGGCGCCAGCGACATGACTCTCGCCGCAGCCGCCCAACGCCACCGACTGCGGGCCAAGCAAGAACACCTAGAGCGGGTTTGTCTGGAGGCCTTCCCCGAGACATGCCCAAACCCCGAAACACGCGTGCCGCATTCATGCGACAATGCCTCCCCCCATGGTCAATGCCGGCAATTAATTGAACGAGCTGCACGTCGACCGCACGCTCCCCCGCGCGCGCCAACTGTGGGTTTTGGGGAGCGGGGGAATGTGTCCATGAACATACGTGTATATATACATACAAATATGTACATATCCACAAAATTTGAGGGGGAAAAAAAAGGCTCGCGTCGCCTCAAATGTCGGCCCTGTGTCTAGATAGTGCTGGGGGGCTGCCGAAGGTCTCACTGGTGCGGCGAAGTCATGACAACTAGGTGAGTGCGTGCCATGGGTGGATGGAGCTCAGAAGTAAATTTTCGTGCCATGGGGGGATGGGCCTGGATGCCACGGGGGCAGGGGTGAAGACCTCGATGCTCGGGTAAGCCAACACCCCACGCAAGGCGACGGCTATGATGTCGATAGGGGCGGACGTCATTACCGTAAGCACGGCGCAGGTCGTCGAAGCAAGGCCTGGGCAGTGGCCGCGAAACGGATGACTAGGCACACGCCGATGAAGTGACCGCGGGGGGGTTCGGTCATGACCGCCACGCAGGTTCAAGGCATAGCCGCGGCACCGGGCTGACATCATGACCGGGGTGGTGCTGCCGGCAATGCGGAATGGTGAACAGGAGGGGGCGCAGGTGGTAACCGGGAGATGGTTCTGGGTAGCGCGAGCGGGGGGTCCCAGAAAAACGCCGCTAGGAACGTGAACCCCACGGCCGCGAGGGGGGTCGATGTCACGTCGGATTAGCCATTCACCAACTGTCGCAGAAACAGTTGCCCAGGCAAACGAAAATGAGGCTTACGCATGTGAGCAAACATGCGCACAGCATCGACGACTCGCGCAGGTCGAGCCTCTGCCCGCATCCCTTCGTTCGACGACCCTCTAAAAGTTTTGATTCGTCCCGCTGTCGACTTTCCAAAGTCAGTTCGCCCCGCGGAATGGCTGTCAAACGGCCCTGGGACCGGCGCGGCCCTTGGTCACCGAAAATCTCGAGGGTCCGTCGCTCCGTCGCCGGGGTGGCGGTCGCCAACAAGGAGGGGCGGGCAGCAAGGAAACTGGTCCGATGACCGCGAGGTGGGTCAAGGTCGCGGTTCTGAAAAAGCCCCCCCCGCTGACGGAAGTGGAAGCGATTTTGGAAGGCCTGGGGTCGCCATGAGGGGGTCGGCGCCGACAACCACCAACGGGGGGATGAAAGTCAACGCCTGGACAAAGGATGACAAAACCGACCGTCAAAGCGGGCAGCGGGGAACGGGATGGCGAACGGGCATTCAATGAACGATTTTTTCTGGCGGCGCCCTCATTGGCACGCGCCTACTGAACAACTCTGGACGTCTGTCACACGTCACGGGCGCCCAGCAACGGAGGCCTGCAGAGACGCACGGCGCTTGGTCGGCGGCTGGACGCTCTCGCGGTCCTTGTTGTTTCTAATGAGGTTCGCGGGGTTGCCGCTAGCGATAAATCGGGCCTGTCCTCCTACAGTGGGGAATTCTGAACGAAAAATACAAGACACTCAAAACGTACTCCCAAATTGTCACAACAAAGATTCATCAAAGTCGTCCCCAAACTACTGTTCACTATTTTTGGAAATACTCCCCCTGTAGAGGGACGTGCCCGACTTAACGCTAACGTCTAGTTCGCGGGGGGTTCGCTGTCTGCCGCGGCGCGCGCAGCAGGATCGCCGTCAACGCGGGCGTCTCCAGGGAGGGTCTCAGGCGTGATGGGCCTTTTTAAAAGGGTCTTGGCGCTCACGGCGCCGACTGGCCTATTGCTGGCCGAAGCGAGCATGTTGGGGACTGTCAGCAGTGATGGGAGAGCACGTCTGAATGGGACTGGCGGCATCGCGCCACCATGGCGGCGCACCCCTGACCTGGATCGTGAGTTCGGGGCGGCGTGGGTGCCCGCCGGGGCATCGCGGCGCGCTTCCGCGGGGCCTCTGGGCGCCCTGCCTGGATCGTGAAGCGAGGTCCTCTGGAAGCCCTTCTGGGAACGCCGTGCAGGACGTAGGCGGCAAACCTCCCATACGCTTCTGGGGCCTATTGGGAAGCCTCCTGAGGGCTTTTTGGGATGCCTGTTGGGAATATCTAGGGGCCTCTTGGATCTTTTTGAGGGTCCTTTTGGGGCTCTTCTGGGCCGGCTGGGGGCCCTCTTGGGCCGTCTTGGAATGCTTGGGACGTCTCTGGGACATCTTGGGGCCCTCGCGGGCCGTCTCGAGGGCCTCCTATGGCCCTCTTGGGGTTCCCTTGGGGCCCTTTTGTGGCCCTCTGAGGCCTGTCTTGGACCGTCTTGGGGCTCTCTCGAAAGGGATGAGGATTGGGATGGGGGTCGGATAACTAATACTGAGCCTTGGGAGCCTCTTGGGCTAGCTTGGGTGCCTCTTGGGCTGGTGTCAGGGGCGGTTTCGGCTGTCCGGGGGCTCTTCTGGCAGGTGCCCAGGGTCAGGGGGGCACCGGCCAAATGTCATAGGGGGGTGACGGCCACGCAGGGGGATTTTCTACATGCAGGATGTATAACTATGGGTGTGTGCATCTATATATATATATATATATATAGAGAGAGAGAGAGAGGGAGGGAGAGAGAGAGAGAGAGAGATATGCGTGTGTGTGATAAGTATCACTGGAGGCCCCAAGTGGTGCCCAAGAGGCCCCAAGAGGCCCCAAGAGGACCCAAAGAGGTCTCAAGCGGCCTCCAGGAGGCCCCCAAGAGGTCCCAAGAGGCCCACAAGAGGCCCGAAAGAGACCCGAATAGGCCCCACAACGGCCCCCAGGAGGTCTCAAAACTGCCTCCACGAGGCCCTCGAGAGGCTTCCCAACGAACATCTAATAGGCTTCATACCCACCACCCAGGCACGGTGGCGGGATGGGCCGAAGGCCATCACCCGTCGGTCGGAAGAAGTGGATAGAAGCATAGATCGGGGGCGCGCAAACATGGATTAGCAATCCATGGATTTGGCGCGCGGTCGCCTAATCCATGGATCGGGGGAAGTGCCCTCCCCAAAATGCGGCCGGTGCTGCCTCGCTCGGCGGCAGAAATCCACGACTTCCCGTGGAAGCGGGACCCGTCGCTAATCCACGCCCCCTTAATCCATGTTTGCGATCGCCGAAATGAAGTAGGAAGGCGCTGGAGTAGATTGGACACTCGCCCGCCCCCTGAATAGGAGAAAGAAGGGCAGCTGTTCGACTCTTGAGGTAGGAAGGCGCCTAGAGTAGATTGGGTCCTGGGGCTCCAGAAAAACCACACGGATAACACAGACCCACACCCGTAGGAGGGTCGGAAGAGAGGAGGACTGGCTATGGGTATGGGTGCGGGTTGTCGGGCCCTGGGGGAGGCTCCCATTCGAACGGGGACCCCCCATTCGACAACACGCACCCATGGCCCCCTCCGTCCATCCTATGGGTACGCGTGTTCATTCGTCAAAAAATACATACTTCCACCGACCGCAGAGTAGATCTATCTGCGACACTTGCATCAGGGAGAACGGGTCCTGAGGTCCTAGACCCCGCGGCCTTGCCCCAGGACCAGCTCTTGATTCCCAGTCGTTTGTGGACGGTCCCGGGTCCCGTGGAGGAGCAGCTGAGCCCGAAGACGGACAACAAAAACTTAGGACCTGTGTCTCTCAAGGGACACTCTTCCTTTATGACTACTCCTGCGACACAAGTAGAAGAAAAAACGCCATAAACATAAACTTTTGGCACTACGCGCGGATTTCTTGGATCCGCGCTGGACCCCCCTCCCTGGCGCGCGAAGAGCGCCAGGGGCGGCGCCAGAAGCGCCGCCAGGGGGCCCAGATGCGGATGCAAGAAATCCGCGCGGAGCGCCAACAATTTGTGTTTATGTGGGTTTTCTCCGTCGAACAAGGCTGGCGGCGGAACCGCCAGGGTACATGCCGTACCCGGGCATCCCGTAGCCGGGGTACATGCCGTACTGCGGGTAGCCCTGCCCTCTCCCGGCCCCCGCCCTCCTCAAGCCCTGCCCGATGCCCCGCGCCGCGTCTGGGCTCTCGGCCCCCTCCGGCAGCACTGCGCGGGGTCTCCCTCAAGCGTTCGGTCGGGCAAGTCCCCCCTACAGGCCGATTTGGAACGAAACATACCCCAAAAATATGTAAGACATACTCCAGAAATCGTCCCCAGACTATTTTTGAACGTTCCCCCTGTAGAGGGACAGGCCCGACTTCACGCAAGCGCGCGCTCACAGGTGCAGACATGCGAGGACCAGGGACCCCAGGCCTCCAGCGGATCAGAAAAACAACACGGGCGTCTTCGCCGCTTTCGGCCTCTGGGGGCCATCGCCGGGCCACAGGACCGTCAGAAAACGACTCGGCAATACGACCTGGCACGGCAAGTTCGTGTCGGGCTGGCTTCTGCGTTGGTTTCTGACACCGCGGGGATCGTTCAACCTTGAACGATGGGCCGCTTCTGAAACGTCCACATCGTTCCACATCGAACGATTCTGGGTCGCCCGCGGCGTTCAAAGTTGAACGCCGCTGGCGAGGTCGCCGCCGGTCGGCACGACACGAACCTACCGTACCCAGGAAGGGGTCGAGACTTCTGGGGAACCCGCAATGGACACATCAAGACGTCGGCTCTCTCGGAAGAGGGAGGGACGAGGGGAGCCCCGACGTCCTCGCTATGGGCAACAATCGCGACCGCAGCGCCAGTGGCGTCCGCAGCGTCGCGCGGCGCCCGTCGCGCCTCGCAGCGCTGCTCCATGCGCGGCGTGGCTTCCGTAGCGCCGCGCAATTCCGTAGCGCCGCGCCCGTGGCGCCACATAGCGCTCGTCGCGGCGCGTAACGCCCAATCGCCGCGCAGCGCCAGTAGGGACGGTTTGGGGAATCCTCGGCATCCGGGGGCCCTCGCTGGGACATGGGATCGCAGAGGCACTGGCGCTCGTGCGATTGTCGGGGGTCGAGCGCGGTGCGTGGCTGGGAAATGTAGGTGGCGACATCCGAACCCTACCCCCACCAACCATCGATTCTCCTGAATCCATGGCAGGCGGTGGTAGGGCTCGGACTTCGCCACGAGGTCGACGAATTCCGCACCCGACCCTTGCAGCCCATCGGGTTGCCTGAGTCGTTGATCGGCGAGGGTGGTGTTCGAAGTTCGCTGCCAGAGACGCTGCGAACGCCAGGCGTGACACCTGCCTGGCGTGACACCTGCCCGGCGGGAGGCCGCGCAGCAGGCCGAGCGCGCGCCTGCTCGAGAGGGGGAGTACGGACGCGAAGGACGGGCATCGGCACGGGCCAGTCAGAGGCGTCGCCAATGGGGGAGCACATCGGTCCCACCATCGATGCCATCATCATCATCATCATCATCATCATCATCATCATCATCATCATCATCATCATCATCATCATCATCATCATCATCATCATCATCATCATCATCATCATCATCATCATCATCATGTTCATCATCATCATCATCATCAGCAGCAGCAGCAGCATCAGCATCATAATCAGCATCAGCATCATCAGCAACATCATCAACATCATCATCATCATCATCATCATCATGATGATGATCATGATCATGATCATCATCATCACTGACATCATCATCAGCAGCAGCAACACCATCAGCATCATCATGATCACCACCAGCATCATCGGCACCATCAACATCATCATCACCACCATCATCACCATCATCATAATACTCATCCTCATCATCACCAGCATCATCATCCTCAACACCGTCATCATCATCATCATCATCATGATACTCATCATCAACTTCATCATCATCATCACCACCATCATCATCATAATCCTCATCCTCATCAGCATCAACATCATCATCCTCACCGGCATGATCATGCTTATCATCATCAGCATCGTCATCATCGACATCATCATCGTAATAATCATCAGCATCATCATGCTCGTCCGCATCACCACCACCATCATCATCCTCATCATCGGCATAACCACCACCATTCTCATCACCATCACCATCACCATCACCATCATCCTTATCATCATCAGCAGCATCAAAATCATCATCATCATCAACACAATCATCACTATCACCATCATCAAAAGCACAAGCCATCACCGTCAACGTGGTAGTCGGCACGATCGCAAGCATCACCACCACGATCATCATCATTACCATCACCATCTTCATCATCGGCACCATCAGCATCATCATCATCACCACCACCATCATCACCATCATCATCACCATCATCAGAATAGTCATCCTCATCATCATCACCAGCATCATCATCCTCACCACCATCATCATCATGATCATCGTCATCATCACCATCACCCCATCAGCATCATCAACAAGAGAAGCAACACCAAGAGCAACAATAACGTCGTCGTTTCTGTCATAACTATCATCATGCACCGAATCATTGTCGTCAGCGTCATCACCATGCGCCCAGACAATCATCATCGTCATCATCTCCGTCGTCGTCAACGCTGTCACGCCGATCCGAAGAAGCCCACGCAAACCTCCGACAGCGTATGAGACGACAGGCGCCGTTCACAGCCACGGATGCGCATGCGGCGTGTGGTCGCAGCCGCTGCTGGACATGCTCGCGCATGCCCGCGCGTGCCCAGAGTTCGCGGCGCGCGGGCGCGGCAGAACACACCTGCTCTAGCCGCTCTCTGTCGTGCCTCCCTCGTCCTCTGCATCTTCCTCGTGCTTCTCGTCCTCGTCGTCCTCGTCACTGCTCCTGCTGCTTCACCTCCTTCTTCCCTTTCTCATCCTCCTCCCCGAGGTCCTCCTCCTCCTCATCGTCGTCATCATCACCAGTATCACCATCGTCAGAACAGGACTCAGAACCTTCTTCATCGTCGTCATCATCGTCACCATCACTATCACAATCATCATCATCATCTTCACCACCACCACTATCATCACCACCACCACCATCATCATCGTCATCATCATCATCACCATCATCATCATCATGTCCTTCATCATCATCATGTTCATCATCATCATCATCATCATCATCATCATCATCATCATCATCATCATCATCATCATCATCGTCTTCTTAATCATCAGCATGAACACCAACATCAGCATCATCATCCTGCTCCACGCTGCTCCACTTCCCCTTTTTCCTCCTCATTCCCCCGCCCCTCATGTTTCCCCTCCTATTGGTCTTCATCCTCCTTCTTCTACTCTTCGTCGTCATCCTCATCCCCCCTTTCATCCTCACCCGCTGAAGGGGCTGTGGCCAACTTTGGGACGCCATTCCTGGATTTGGGAAAATGGACACGCTAATAGATAGGGCGATCCGTCGTTATCATCCCCCATGCAAACCCTACGAGCTGGGGTTGTGGCCAAGCAACGGGCGTTCCCCAATTGACAGATCCTTCGGCACCGGAGGACTGTCTAATGGCGGTGTGCCCGCTCGTAGACCCGGATGCTTGGTCAGGTACCCCTCCCTCCTGGTGCTGCAACCACTTGCCTCGGTCTTCCCATCAGTCTCATGATGAATCCCCTCGTTGTCCGCCTCGGCCCGCTACCCCCCCGTCCAGGGGGACAGAAAGGTACTCATACCGCTACTCCCTAGACCACTGGCAGGGTGCCGCACCTTGGGGGTGACCCAATTCTCGCAACTCCGGTCGGAGCGTAGCGTTCCGACCAGAGTTGCGAGGAGAAAACGGCCGTGGCCCTCGCCCTCCTCCTTCGGGGGCGGCCAAGAGGGGGGCGTCCAAGAGGGGGGGCGCAAATCATGGCCGGCGGCATGTGCGCGGCCTGGGGGGGGGGCAGAAACGTAATGAAATAAGAAGAGGCGCCATGTGATCTGGGGAAATATCATGGCCCACGCCATGATATCCACACACACCCTAGTCATCGCCCCCCTCTCTGTCGCCCCCGGCTCCTCTTCCCGCTCCGCCCTGCGGGGAAATCTCCGCCGTCCTGCGGCATCCCGTAGCCGGGCGGGTAGCCGGGCATCCCCTGGGGAGGGTAGCCGGCCTGCGCCGCCGCAGGGGGAAGGCGATCGCCGGCGTTCGCAGAGCGGAGCCCACATGCTTCTGCCACTCGCGTCGAGAACGCCCGTGACCGTCGGCGCGCCACAACCGCAACCACCCCCTGGTAAACTCACGATTCGCGCAGGCGGCGCTGGCGCGAATCGTGACGTGACCGCCCCACCCCATGGTGACCTCTTCTACCACCACAGGAGAGTAAACACACACACACACACACAAAAAAAAAAAACAAAGAAACAACACAAAAAGCTATCTCGTGGCGGGCGGGAGGGGGATCAGAGGGGATATGCCGACCCCCATCCCAGGCTTCGGGGGGGGTTTCGAGTGGGCCAGGCAATGTGGGCCCAACCCTCGGATATACGATGTGGGGGGCGTCCATCCTGGATAGGGGTGCTCCCGAATAGCCTCCTTGGGGTGGGAAAACCAAAAGGTACCGATACCGCTACTCCCACCGACCTCTCCCGGGGTGCGTTCTGACCAGAATTTCGAGGCGAATAAAGCGGTGGCGACGAGTGCCTCCCAGGAGGCCAAAAAGGAAAAAACGGGAGGAGGGTAGCGGTATGGGTACCTTTCCCTCCTCTGACCTTGGGGTGCAGCCCAGAGTTCTCCCCCTTGTTTTTCTGAACGGCCAAACTCCTCAAGCGGAACTCGGGGAGCGGAGTTGAGAGGGAGGAGGAGGAGGAGAAGGAGGAGGAGGAGGAGAAGGAGGCGGAGGGAGAGGAGGAGGAGGAGGAGGAGACGGAGCAGAAGGAGGAGGAGGAGGAGGAGGAGGAGGAGGAGGAGGGGAAGGAGGGGAGGAGGAGGAGGAGGAGCGGGAGATGACGACGACGACGACGACGACGACGACGACGACGACGACGACGACGACGACGACGACGACGACGACGACGACGACGACGACGACGACGACGACGGGGGGAACAGTAAAAACCTGCGAGGGGGGGCGGCACACGGGCCCACCAGCCGAGCTCACGGGTGCATGCCAGCAGCAAACGGGTGATGGGCCTGTTTTCCACTACCACCACCATAAGCTGGAGGGTGGAGGGGGTCCTCCTGCCTCCTTTTCCTCCTCCTTCTCCTCCTCCTCCTCCTCCTCCTCCACCTCCTCCTATACATCCTTCCCCCATCCAGCTTATGGTGATGGTGATGGAAAACATGCCCATCCCGGCGATTCCGATCTCCGAGGCGATGCGGCTTTCCCAATGCGGGTGCTCGTCTGATGTTTCGGCCTCCGGAGCCCGGGGCCATCAAGAACAGATCCGGGTTGCAAAACCACCCTTCTGGGGCCGCGGACTGCAGAAACATATCGGAAGGTGTCTGAGAGGTGGGCTGGGGAGGGTTTTATGAACCTGGACCGTCCCCTGCCATCAGTGTGATCGAAAGCAGAGCTACGACGCCACCCCGACTCCTCAGAGCCGAGGATCGCGGCACCGATGAATGAGGCACCACCCATCCCACTTCTGTCTCGTGGCTTGATGCGGATACTGCAAGAGAATTGACCTGCGGGTGCCCTGCGACGTACCCGTCGTACTATACACTCTCAGACCACAGCCTGGTTCCATCGCAAGCCCCTCGCCCTTCGCGGCGTGGGAGCTGTTCGACAAGAACGCGCTGAGCGCGGAGTCGTCGGCCCAGTACGATACAGCACGCAGCCTCATCAGTGCCCCCGGAAGAGGCGCCACAGCCGGCAACCGACCAGGGTCTTCGGCCTTGCGCTGCCAACGCGCATGCCTGCGACATCCGAGTCGGTCCGCGACCGCTCGCCCCCGACACGGCCCGCTCTGGGGCACGACCCAGGAGCCGCCCGCGGCCTGCGAGGGCGCCGATCAAGACATTACCGATCTCTATGGAGAGCCGGTGGTGTGGGAGGATCGCGCCGTATTGGCGATTCATCGGCGATGTATTGTCAATGCACAGGCGACGCATCGTCGACGTCGGCGAGGCATCGGCGCCATGGAGAAAATCGGGCTGCGCATCGAGCAGCGTCGGCGATGCATCGGCGATGCGGCGCGATCCTCCGACCCCATCCAGTCGGACCCCATCTAGGAACCCTAGACTTAGGTCGGGCATGTCCCCTACGGGCGGATTTTGGACGAACAATAATACATTTCCAAAATATAACCACACATTACATGTTAAAAACAAATGCAGGAGCATCGTCCCCGGACTACTTTCTTACTAGTTCCGAATATTCCTCCTGCAGGGGGACACGCCCGACTGAACCCTACACCATCTCCAGGTGCCGCCCCCGAACCTCCCCCCTTTTCTCTCTGTTGGGGACCGCCTGTGCCGCCTCGACCGCCCGGCTGGAGCCCATGGTGCGAGCAAGCGCGCGGCACAGAGCCACGCTCTGCGCCCCTCAAGGGGTGGCGGCGCGAACCCTGCGCCCCCCGCCCCCCGTCCACACACCCGTGAAGGGCAGCGTTAAAGGGGGGGACTCTCTCTGACGACCTGCCAAACCACCCCAACCCAACCCGAAGACCCGAACTTCGCCCGAATTGCGGGTTGGAGGGGGGGCACGGGCTCCATGTGTTTTTTCAGTGCTCCCCGACCCCCCCGCCCCACTGGAAGTGGAGGGCAAATTGAGGCCTTCGGGTTGGTTTGGGGTGGTTTGGTGGGCGGTGAGTCTCAGCGGGGGGGTACATCGACCTGGAATTGGCGATGCCGTGCCAACATGTATATATATATATATATATATATATATATATATATATATATATATATGTATAAATGCACTAGAACCACGCGCGCGCTACGCGCGCGCTTTGGTTCTAGTCACGGTACCGCTGCGCCAGCGGGCGCCGAGGCAAGTATCGCTCCGGCGGTCACGGCCCCCTGGCGCCGAAGAGCGCCCAAGAGGCGCCAGGAGTCTCTGAGAGTCCTCTGAAGAATGCACGAAGGAGGCGAGTGGGGGGGGGAAGGAGGGGATGGAGGGCGGAGCTCCATCTCTTGGTGGCCCCACGCATCCTGGCCTGCCCCTCCACAGAGGCTGATCCTCCTCCTCTGGCGAAAACCTGGCAAAATCATTCGCCAGACTCCTTCTCAGGCTCTTCCGATGCAGTTTTTCATCCTGGATCTGTTATTGGACGCCCAAGGGCTCAGAAACAACCCCCAGACGACTATAACAGCAAAGTGCCTCCAACGCCGAAGCCCACAAACCTCGACGCGGCGGCTGCCGAAGCAGGAGCTTCGATGGGCATGGTCCGCCGCGGAGCAGCGCGGCCGCGGGCGCCGGGGCCGTCGGCGAGGCCACGACAAAGGCTGGTTGGAAAATCATGGCCCCTGGTGCCCGGTGAGGCCACTCGAAGGAGAGCAACGTGAGACACGGCGTGGAGGCATCCTGGGTGGAGGAGGAGGGAGGAGCAGGAGGAGGAGGACGAGGAGGAGGAGGAGGAGGAGGAGGAGGAGGGAGGAGGGGGAGGAGGGAAGGAGGAGTGGGAGAAGGAGGGAGTGGGGGAGGAGGAGGAAGGGGTGGGGGAGGAGCAGGAGGATGAGGAGGAGGAGGAGCAGGAGCAGGAGGAGGAGGAGAAGCAGGAGGAGGAGGAGGAGTAGGAGGAGGAGGAAGAAGGAGGAAGAGGAGGAGAGGAGGAGGAAGACGAGGAGAGAGGAGGAGGAGGAGGAGGAGGGAGGAGCAGGAAGAGGAGCAGGAGGAGGAGGAGGAAAAGCAGGAGGAGGACGAGGAGGGGGAGGAGGAGGAAGGGGCGGGGGAGGAGGGGGGTGAGGAGGAGGAAGAGGAGGAAGAGGACGAGGTGGAGGAGGAGGAGGAGGAGGTGGCGCGACGTTTACCAAGGAGCGGAGGGGGGAGGAGAGGCAGGAGGAGGAGGACTAGAAGGAGGAGGCCACCTAGGAAATCATGGGCTCCGGAGCGTGCGCTCGGTGTCCTCGCGGTGCCGCGCGCGGTCACGCTGACCGATCGGTCACATCTGCTTGGCTATGAGGAAACATCGCCAGTCGCAGTGGACATCGCCCACCACGCGATCTTGGAAGCCCAGATGGCGAGCATGCGATCCAAGTCGGACGGCGGGATGACGTGCGGACGCGCGAACGGGGAGTCGCAGAGGGCCAGAGTGTTGCTAGTACTGGGAGCGTTCGAACAGGAAGGCGCAGAAATCACGACGAACCAATGGCCTCCGCTCATGGGGCCGCGGAACAGGTACGCGTGCGGACGGAAGGCCTTCTGTGGACGTGTGGTCGTCAAAGGGGGAGCCCAAACGGCGCTGCATATCGTGGGGTGTCAGCGGCAGCATGGAGAGGTCGGCGCGCGTGAAGTTGCATGATAGTACGGCCACGTCGTAGTTGCCACTGTGATCCTCAAGCAGGTGCTCGATGCGGTCCCCAATGCGGGCTGCGAGGGCTGTCTGCTCCAACCGCGTCTGGTCCACAGGTGTGAATGGACGATGGGTGGAGAGAGATGCTGCGGCAAGCGCGTGGTTGAAGGCATGGAGGCCGCAAGTGCTGCCTCGCTGCGCTCCCGCGGCGGTCGTCGCACCGGTCTGCGGCGCATTGTACCGCGTCGGGGTCGAGTCGAACGGCCAGAGCGGCTCAGGGGAGGGAAGTCCAGCATCGTGAAGGAGAAGCCACGGAGGAGGGCCACGGGTGAGCTGTCGGGCACGCTCGGCGAGCGGACCGATGGTTGCGTCGCTAGATTCCGTAGGCCTGGAATCGGAGCTTCCGCATGGCACTGTGGAACGCAGGGGCGGTGGCCGGAAAGACATGCAGCTGGTGGTCGCCGAACGAGGTGCGGACGATGTAACTTCTGCAGCGGGCGTCTCAGCGGGAGGCGGAGGGCCCCCCTCTGGAGGGCGCGGCGCGCGGCATCTCCACGCGCGCTTCGCGGGGGGGGCCGGTGAGTCGCAATTGGGCGTGAGCACTTCGTGGGTCACTGTGTATGCGTGGGCGGCCGTCTCGTCGAAGGTGTCTTGCGCGGTGGCGTGGTGCTAAAAATACGCTGCGTGCATGCCGTGCAGCTCCGCGCTGGACTCTCGTTCGTTGTCAAGAGCGCGTGCCGGCTCGCACGATTTGGTCTCGTGCAGGGCAGGGACTTCTTGCGTGGCGGTGGCGGCGACGTCTGCCTCTTTCGGTCGGGGTGCCTGGCCGTCCTCTCCGTGATCTACGTCCACACTCTCTCGAGCGGCGCTACTGTCAGGGCCAGGTGCGCGCGCTGCCTGCAGCAATGACGCGTTTACGATGTTGGTGGTGAATGCGCGTGCAGGGCAACTCCCCGTAGGTGGCATGAGGCCTTGCTCCGTCTGATGCGTCTCTTCTACCAAGACCATCGAGAGATGGCAATGTAGAGTTGGCAACGTAGAGAGAGTGGCAACGTAGAGTTGGCCGCGCGCGAAAACGGGCCGCGGAAGATAGACTCCCAGACGACCTTGCAGGGACTGGCCTTGCGATTTGTTGATGGCAATGGCCCAGGCCGGTTTCACGGGGCATCGATGTCTTCGGAGGACAAAAGGGAGCTCGCAATCGCCGCAGGACTCGCAACAAATCCGCGGGATGAGCTCGACGTTGCCTGCGAACGGGCCTGTGACTATACGGACGACGAGGAAGCACGACCGCAGTGTTTCTACAACCAGCCGCGCTCCGTTGCACAGGCCGCGGTGCGGGGCGAAGTTCCGAAGGAGGATCACTGAGGAGCCGCTGCGCAAGCGCAACTTGTGCGGCGGGAGTCCAGCTGTTTGGATGATGTTGAGAAACTCGGTGGTGTAGCTATCACCGTGATCCACTTCGGCGATGGCCACGTCGTGGCTCCGGGACACTACTTCGGCATCGGGGGGGAACTTCGCGTGCATGAGGGCGTTGAGGGCGCCAGCAGCATCGTTCGTTGGCGTCGCAACGGCGCGGGAAGCATAATGCTGGTACCATTGCGCAGGCTCTACCGTGGTAAAGCCCTCGTACACCCACTCCAACAAATCTGCTGGTCTCCAAGAATGGGGGGCCAGAACGGCGTCGGGGAGTTCGACGACGCACGCCTCATACTCTCTGTCTACGTTTTCGAAGGGTGGAGAGGCGCACGCGCCGCCCCCGACGCGGAGGCAGAATGCGGCGAAAACTGCGTCCACAGTGGCGCGCATGTTCCGGCGGAGTCTGAACTTCCGTACGGCGACGGAGTCCCACCACGACCGCGCGCCGATGGGGAGGGGCCCGTACTCGTCGGAGCTGTAGACGCGAGCCTTCGGTCCACCGGCGACCTTCTCGGCGGGCGTGCAAAAGGGGCTGCGGTCGAGCACCGTCACCTCCATGCTGAACAATGTGCCCACGAGGACGTCCTTGTGGAAGTCTCTGGCGTCGATGTGCTGCAGCGCAGAGGCTGCAGGCGCTGGCGGAGCGCCAATGGACAAGGAGTGCGCGGCGGGACCGGGAGCGCCAATCAGGATCCGCGCGCGCGCCTGGCCAGCGCCCGCTCGGTCAACCGATGGTGGCAGCTGGCGCTTGCTGCCGCGCGGGTCGGCTCCGATGACCACAGGCAGGGTGGGGCCACCACTGCCTGGGGAGCGGCGGTGGTCCGCGCTCGGGGCGGCAGCGCGCTGGGCCGCGCGCGCGGGGATGCCGCCGCTCTCGCGGGGCGCCGGGGCTGAGGCGTCGGCGCGCGTTGCACGCGCCCGAAGCGCATTCTTCAGCGCAGCGAGTTCGGCAGCATAAGTGGCAACATGAGCCCACTCCGCGCTGGCCGTGGCAGCGATTACTTTGCCCTCGAGTTCGGCTATCGCGTCCTGCATCTTTTGCGCTTCCACATCGGCTTTGCGCCACTTCAGATCTTCTAGCTGTCCTGCGGCTGCGGCTACGTCAGCCCAGCGGCCCTCCGTCGCGGCGCGCACCGGGGCATGTTCGAGGAGCGTGGTCTCGGGGTCGTAGCGCACAGGGTCTGCGCGCGGCTCTGGCTCAGGCGGCTCCGCTGGTGAAGGTGGGCTGGCTTGCGGCGTCTGCGGTGCCTCGCGCGGGCTGCCCATGCTGTCCTCGGGAACGTCTGCTGGGCTGGTGTCGGGCTTGGTCCCAATCAACGGCCTCGCTGGGCATGCCGTCGTCCGCAGGGGTCTCCGTGGGCAGGGCCACGCCGTTGCGGGGCATGGGCTAGGGGGCGGTTGCAGGCTGTGGGCGGCCAGGTCCAAGGATAGCGGCAGTCAGATCGTGGCTCCGTGTTTAAGCTGGCGCGGGCTCGAGCCAGCAGCGGCGAGATGACGTTTGAAAGAAGCCTGGAAAACAAGTAAAGTAAGTGTCAAGGAAGACCCGTCGCGAGCAACGCAAGGGCAGCGATGATTTGGAATGCGCAAGTATCCGACTGCGCAGAGTTGGAGTTCCGATCAACCTGTGCGGGGGGTCCAAGACATGCCCTTCTGCGTGGAGATGGAGTTCGCTCTTCCCTAGCGCATGTCACACTTGTGGGAGGGCACCCGCCCGTGTCATGTGCGACGGCAGAACTTTTAATGTCAAGGTTGCGTTCGGTCTGAGATCCTGCCGCGCACATTCGATGGTATTCAACCATAGCATGTATAGATTAACCGAATTGTTTTGAGTTGAGTGTGATGGTTGGAGTTGTTGTGGCGCGGTATGTCCAATGGGCTGCTAGATGTTTGGCGTGGTACAACCTGGTATACCTAATGGTGTCAATGGTCTTCTTGGCGCGTTCTTTCGAGGTTCCCAGAGGAGCTCCTGGGTGCCATTTTTGATGGAAAACCAAAGGGAATCATAGCATTCGAGACCCCCTTCCTTTGTGGATTTCTGTTGTGGGCCAAACGCGGCCCAGAAACAGTTTGTTTTGTTTGTTTTCCGCCGCGGGCGGGTATGTTCAAACTGCTTGGTTTTTAGATTCAAGTTGCATTTATTGCGTCTGCTGATGAAGCTTTTATTTTATCATCGCAGGCTGGTGTACACTCGTCATATCCATGAGTCTTCACATGTTCAAAGTTGCAGACCTTGAAATTTTAAAATCTTGGAATCTTCAACTCTTCGAGTCTGCAATTTTCAAAACAATTCATGGTTCAACCCTTCGCATCGCTCATTCTACAAATTCGTATCTGACTCAACCTTTACGCCATCAAATGTTCAAATCGTCAAATGTTCAAACGCGGAGAGATCGAGACGCAAGTCGTTTCGAACTATTGTGTCTGTGCGACGCAAGAGCTATACAAATTTTCTTGCTTGTGGTTAACAAGGTTTCCGTCGGGATTTTCGCTGTAATCGAGCACCCTCGAACCGACGTCGGCGGCTACCGAACGCGACGCCAATGACGACGAGGCGGGGGGGGGGGGGGGGCGATTCGAGCCAAAATTCCGCCAGGGATTTTGGCTCGAATCGAGGACTCTCGAAACGACGTCGGCGGCTAACAAAGACGACGGGCCAAGAGGGCCTCCGGGCCCCCCCAGGGAACCGACGTAAAACGCGGATGCCGCCACGCACGCTGCTACGCTGCATTATACACGACGTGAGGGGGTTCGCAAGAGAGCCACCAGAGGATGCATTAACTGTTGCCTGTGTTTGACAAGGCCCCCCGCTCGTGCTAAGAGGGCCCCTTTAAAGCAGAGAGAAGGAGGAGGAGGAGGAGGAGGAGGAGGAGGAGGAGGAGGAGGAGGAGGAGGAGGGGGGGGAGGAGGAGGAGGAGGAGGAGGAGGAGAACACAGGAGCAGGAAAAGGGCCAAGAGGGAACACCGTTCGCGCCAAGAGGGCCCCCGTTCGCGACAAGAGAGCCCCTCGGAGCAGAGAGATGGAGGAGGAGGAGGAGGAGGAGGAGAAGGAGGAGGAGGAGGAGGAGGAGGAGGAGGAGGAGGAGACCGCAGGAGGAGGAGGAGGAGGAGAAGGGCCAAGAGGGCCCCCCTTTCGTGCCAACACGCAGGAGGAGGAGGAGGAAGAGGAGGAGGAGGGGGAGGCGAAGGAGGTGAAGGAGGAGAAGGGCCAAGAGGGCCCCCCAAGGGAACCGACGTAAAACGCGGATGCCGCCACGCACGCTGCGGCGCTATGTTGCGCGCGATCTGAGGAGGTTGGCAAGGAGCCACCAGAGGATGTATTAACTGTCGCCTGTCTGTGACAAGGCCCCCTCGTTCGTGCCAAGCGGGCCCCTCAGAGCAGGAATTGGCTTTCGGAGTCCCGCATGAGCCGTCTTGGGGCCCTGGGCGGCCCGCGACACACAGCCCTGGGTGCCTCAAAGACGGCCAGGGCGGCCCCGCGAACGCCCGAGCTCGCTCCAAGGTAACCCCAACAAATAATCTCCGAGCGCGCCGATTCGAACTCCCCGGCGAGGAGTTGGATCTCAGAGCCCCCCATGAATCGCATTGGGGCCCAAGACGGCCCGTAAGACAGCCACATGTAGCTCAAAGGCGGGCAAGGCTACTTCACGAACAGCCCAAGATAGCTCCAGAATGGTTCCAAGATGCCCGAACGAAGAGTCTCCCAGGGTTCCGACTCCAACTCGCCGGCGAGGAGTTGTCCTTGAACCGCCTTGGAGGCAAAGACGGGCCGTGAGCCAGCCTGGGAACCTCAAATCAGGGGGACGCAAGACCTGGGCACAGGGGACTCGGAAATCCCCGACGAGCTCGTCAAAAAAATGACGAGGCCGAGCCTGCATTTTGACGAGACCTCCCGCTGCAGACATCCCACGAAACTCCTCCTCGTCAAAATCCGAGGCGCGGTCGTCGAAAAACGATGGTGAACCCGAGTCCTGGCAAACCCGGGTCTTGCGCTCCCCCGATCAAAGCCTGCCAAGACGGGCCCAGGAACGTCACCAGATACCACCAAGATGACACAAAGAACGGTCTCTGAGAGCCTCGAGTCCAACTCCCCGGCGAGGAGTTGGCTTTCGGAGTTGTCCGTGAACCGCCTTGGAGGCAGAGGCGGGCCGCGAGTCAGCCTGGGAACCTCAAAGTCTGCCAAGGCGGGCCCAGGAACAGCACCAGATATCACCAAGATGACACAGCGAACGGTCTCTGAGCGCCTCGAATTCAACTCCCCGGCGAGGAGTTGGCTTTCGGAGTGGTCCTTGGACCGCCTTGGAGGCAAAGTCGAGCCGTGAGCCAGCCCGGGAACCTCAAAGTCTGCCAAGGCAAGCCCAGGAACGGCGCCAGATACCACCAAGATGACACAACGAACGGTCTCTGAGAGCCTCGAATCCAACTCCCCGGCGAAGAGTTGGCTTTCGCAGTTGTCCTTGAACCGCCTTGGAGGCAAAGACGGGCCGCGAGGCAGGCTGGGAACCTCAAAGTCTGCCAAGACGGGCCCAGGATCTGCACCAGATACCACCAAGATGACACAACGAACGGTCTCTGAGAGCCTCGAATCCAACTTCCCGGCGAGGGCATGAATTGTTGCCTGCTTCTCCGCGTCGTCGCTGTCTCATGGGCCCTCTAAGGCAACCCTGGGGCAGTTCCGCGCAGTCTTGGGCCGGCTGGTCTCTCAGTTTGACAGCGTCGGAGCTGCTCGGGCCCTCGTTGGAAGCCGGCACCAGATACCACCAAGATGACACAACGAACGGTCTCTGAGAGCCTCGAATCCAACTCCCCGGCGAGGAGTTGGCTTTCGGAGTTGTCCTTGAACCGCCTTGGAGGCAAAGACGGGCCGCGAGGCAGGCTGGGAACCTCAAAGTCTGCCAAGACGGGCCCAGGAACTGCACCAGATACCACCAAGATGACACAACGAACGGTCCCTGAGAGCCTCGAATCCAACTCCCCGGCGAGGAGTTGGATTGTTTCCTGCTTCTCCGCGTCGTCGCTGTCTCATGGGCCCTCTAAGGCAACCCTGGGGCAGTTCCGCGCAGTCCTGGGCCGGCTGGTCTCTCAGTTTGACAGCGTCGGAGCTGCTCGGGCCCTCGCTGGAAGCAGCTGGGCAACTCTTGGGGGCCTCTCGGGCGCCACGTGAGCGTATTCTTTAATTATCGGGGTAGCCTCTCGGGCCTCCGTTGTGGCGTCTCGGGGCCCTCCAAAACGGAGTCCGTCATAATGTCGATTCAGGGCCGCCTCCAGAGCCAACTTCTGGAGGATGTCCCCAGCGAAACGGCCATTTTTTGGAACACCGCTAGGGGGTCAAAACAGCATGGGCGCTCGAACGGCGCGCTTGGCGATCTCCTTCTCGCGCTCGGCCACGGCTGCGAAAGCAGCATAGAACCAAGACCGGTTGCGCAGGTGCGCTTTTCGCAACTCGCAGAGGCGAAAGAAAAAACGCAACATCCGGAACAACAGCGCATCTGGCATGCCATCGCCAACACCACATGCCATAACAGCCTCGCCCCATGGCGAGAAGAATAACAACAAGGCGCACACCGCCGCAACATCACCATCGGCAATGCGCGGTCGCGCGGCTCCAGCCATGCCCAAAAACTCATTTTGATCCCGCGCGAAAACAAACTCGCCGTCAAACAATAACACATTAAAAATGCAACCAGACCCATACCCAGTAGTCCAAGTGTGTTCCAACCCGTACAACAATTCATCTTTTCTCTCATCCTGTAGCTGTAAGAAAGAAGCCAAATCCGCCAGCGAGCTTGGAGCACGTAGTGGGAACCCCCCAGGCTCACCCAAGAAGCTCCACGAGGCACCAAAGAGGGCCCGGTGACACCCCACGGTGGCCCCGATGATGCGCCACGTCCTGCCCCAGGGAACTTCAAGAATCTCCGATCCGAGACAGTCGAGAGAGGGCAACCAGGAGACCCCCACCGACGCCCATTCGATCTGATGCACCACCCAGGCAAGGTGGCGGAATAGGCCGATGGCACATAGATTCGCCGCCCCCTGTTGATTCATCACAGGGTGCCTGGCGTGCCGAATCCTCTCGGTTTTGGTTCAGGCTCTTTTTCGTCAAGAACTCCCCCTGGGCCTCCGGCGCGTCCCGGGCGCCACCCGAAAAAGCCCTCTGTCAATGCTTCTGTTGCCCCAAGATGGTCCAAGATGGCCTCCAAGCAGCCAAGATGGCCCAGGATGGTCTCCAAGATGCCCCCAAGACGGCCAAGGTGGCCTCGAAGACGGCTAAGATGGCTCCAAAGTGCATTGAAGACTGCCCAAGATGGCCTCAAGATGGCCCCAAATGGCCCAAGAGGCCTTCAAGAGAGCCCAAGCGGCCTCCAAGAGGGTCTCCAGGAGGGCCCAAAGAAGCCAAAATCATTGATTTTCCTGGGGTTTCTGAAGGATGTTGGCATTTGCTTCTTCTCGGCATTCCGACGGCTGAAGACAGCCCAAAAGGTTCCGAAGATCGCCCCAAGATCGCCCAAGACCTCCAAGATGGCCCCATGACAGCTCAATAGGCCCTCAAGACGTCTCCAAGAGGGCCATAAGAAGCCTTCAAACTGGCCAAGATGGCCTCCAAGACAGCTAACATGGCCCCGAAATGCCTCCAAGACGGCCCAATATGCACCCAAGACAGCCTAATATGGCTTCAGGATGGCCCAAGACGGCACAAGAGCCCCCAAAGAGGCCTCCACGACGGCTCAAGCGGCCTCCAAGAGATTCTCCAGGGAGCCCCAAGAAGTCAGAATCATGGATTTTCTCAAGGTTTTTGAAAAACTTTGGAATCTGCATCTTCTCGGCATTCCGACGGCTCAAGACGGCCCACGAGGCCCCCAAGATCGCCCGCGAGGCCTCCAAGATGGCTCCATGACGGCCCAAGAGGCCCACAACACGGCCCCGAGAGGGCCCCAGAGGCCTCGAAGACGGCCACGATGGCCTCCCAGACGGCTAACATGGCCCCAAGATGCCTCCAAGACAGGCCAAGATGCACCCAAGACGGCCTAAGATGGCCTCAGGATGGCCCAAAACGGGCCGAGAGGCCTTCGAGACGGCCCAAGAGGTCCCCAAGAAGTCCTCCAGGAATGCCGAAGATGCCCACAGCAATCATTGTTTCAAATGTTTGAAAGATGTTGGAACTTGCTTCTTCTCGGCATTCCGACGGCTCACGACGGTCCAAGAGACCCCCAAGATCGCCCCAAGATCGCCCACGAGGAGTCCAAGATGGCCCCATGACGTCCCGAAAGGCTTCCAAGACGGCCCCAAGAGGGCCCCAAGACGGTCCAAGAGGCCTCCAAGACGCCCAATATGACCTCCAAGACAGCCCTGATATGCCCTAAGAGGGCTCCAAGACGGCCCAGAAAAGCACCCGAAACGGCTTCCTACGGCGCCAGACGAACCAAGAACGCCCTAAGACGGCCAAGAAGGCCACGAAAAAGCCCCCACAGGCCGCCGAAAACCCTCCAAGAGGCCGCCTGGAAACTCCCAGGAAGGCCCAAGGGTGCCCCAAGAGCGCCCAAGAGGCCTCCTCCTCCTCCTCCTCCTCCTCCTCCTCCGCCTCCTCCTCCTCCTCCTCCTCTGTTTCCCGGATCCCCCCCCTCCTCCTCTTCTTGTTCCCCGACGCGTTCCCCGAAGTTGTTCCAAACCGACTCGGGGAACAACTGGCCCGAAAGCTTGGTCAAGCTCTGGCCCAGCTGTCGGCCACAGAGGCGCCCCCCTCGGCTCGAAGAGGGCCCACTACGGCCGAAGAGGGCTGTAGAGGATTCTTCTCTTCCTCTTTCAGACGTTCCCCGAACGCTTTCGAAACCGACTCGGGGAACACATGGTTCGATAGCTCAGCGAACCTCTTCATCACAGGGGTGCTTGGCGTGCTGAATCCTCTGGGTTCTGGTTATGGTTCTTCCCCAAAAAAACTCCGAAATGGTTTCGGCCCGTCCCGCCGGCCACCCGGACAGGCGCTCAATCCGCAAAGAATCCTCCAAGATGGTTAAAGACGGCGCGAAAATGGCCACGTTGGTCCAAGATGGCCTCTCAGATGGTCCAATATGACCCTCAAGATGTCTCCAAGATAGCCGAAATGGCCTCCAAGACGGATCAGATGGCCCCAGGATGCCTCCAAGACGGCCCAAGATGGCCTCAAGACGGTCCAAAAGGCCCGCAAGATGCCTCCAAGACGGCCCAGAGGCTTCCAAGAGGCCCTCCAGGAAGGCTCGAAGATGCCCAAATCAATGCTTTCCCTTAGGTTGTTGAAGCACTTTGGCATATGCGCCTTTTCGGCTTTCCGACGGCCCAAGACGGCCCAAGAGGCCCCCAAGTTCGTTTCAAAAGCCCCCAAGAGCCCTCCAAGATGGCCCCATGACGGCCCAAGAGGCCCCCAAGAAGGTCCCAAGAGGGCCCCAAGACGACCCAAGAGGCCTCCCAGACGCCCAAGATGGTCTCCAAGACTGCCCTGAGGCGCATCAAGAAGGCCCCAAGTCGGCCCAGAGAGGCTCCCAAGACGGCCCCAGACGGCGTAAGACGGGACAGGAACGCTCTCAGACGGCCAAAGAGACCCCCTAGAAGCCCAGAAAGGCCCCCCAGAGGCCCAAGCAGGCCCCCGATATGCTTCCAAGAGGCCTTGAACGGGCCCCCAAGTAGCTCCCAACAGACCCCAAGGGTGCCCCAAGAGACTCCTAACAACCCTCATCCTCCTACTTTTCCGCTTCCTCTCCCCCTGTTCCTGTTCATTCTCCCCCAAGCCAAGTGTTCCCCGAAAGCTTTCAAAGTCGACTCGGGGAACTCATGTTCCGATAGCTTGGCCAAGCTCTAGCCCAAATTTCGGCCACATCGGCGCTTCCAGAAAGGCAAGGGGCGGCGGTGATTCGCCGTCGGCGTCGTCGATCAAAATAGAAAGGAAGAATGAATGATTGCATGTCCAGGGCATTCGGATATGCTTTCACCGTGTCAGTACTACGCATACTCCGTTGTCCGAGCCGCCTGCGCAACGCCGCCTGGCGAATCGCCTGTGACCGGCTGCTTACGTAAATGAATCTCCGCGCAAATGCACTGAGACGATCAATATCGGTGGCGCAGGCCAGTGCACTGTCAAGAGCAGCTGTCGCGGTACTATCGCATCTGGGTTCCCACTTGCAGGTCCGGTGCATGGCGACGCCGGGACGCCACGCACCCTTGTGATCGAAAGCGCCTGAGCCCATGTCTCGCGAAACAAACGCTTGCGCTGTGCTTAGCAAACGGGACCCTCCATCTGATGCCAGTGCTTTGTCACAATTTGTTTTGCGCAAACAATCCGCACAAATTACAGGAAGCCCTCCTTTCCCGAACCGGTTGGCCACAAGGCCTCTCATGGCCTCGTTCGGCATGAACTCTACGAAAGTACGAACCTGACTATAATTTTTGACTCCTTGCATTGAAAACACTTTAAGCCGAGGTTTCTAGAACTGGCCACCGGAAGAGGCGTGCCCAAAGCAGCCGCGGGGCGCTTCCTTGTAGATTTTTCCCTTGACGCATGAGAACCCCAGTTTCGGCTTGTTTCTTCCACTCGGTATATTGGAGTTCCTCATAAGAACAAGTGCCCTGGGGCATGAACTTTTGACGGCGCCACTCCCTGACAATGGATATTATCTGTTCCATGCTGGTGCCAACCTGAGGAACATGTTCGAAGACAGTTTGGTACCCGCGACCTTGTAACCACCAACATTCCATGTCTGAGGTTGCATTGGTCTTATTCGTTGTTGTCCCATATGACTGTATACCTAAAGAATCAAATGCTGAGGCGGGTCCCTCCACTCGAACCTTTGCATACATGGTGCTCGAGTCTATAATGTGAACTTCGCTGATGCGATCTCGAGCCAGAACAACTGATGCGATCTCGAGCCGCAACAACAAAACGGCCCCACGAACGGCACGAGATGACTACTAGATGGCCCGACGAGCGGTTTGTCAGAGCTTCGAGTGCAACTTCCCGGCGAGGAGTTGGATTGCGGAGTCCCTTTGAGTCGGCTCGGGGCCCGAGGCGGGCCATAAGACAGCCCTAGAAGCCCCAAAGAACGTTCAAAATCGCTCCCAGATGACCCACCGAATAATCTCTGAGCGCTCCGATTCGAACTCCCCGGCGGAGAGTTGGATTCTGGAGGTCTCCATGGGCCGCCTTGGAGCCCGAGACGGCCTGTGCGGGAGCCCTAGAAGATCCAAAGACGGCACGGGCGGCACGGCGAACGCTCGAACTCGGCCCAAACAAACCCCAACAAATGGTCCCTGAGCGCGCCAAATCTAACTCCCCAGCGAGGACTTGCATTTTGGGGTCCTCCATGAGTCGTCTTGGGGCCCGAGACAACCCGTAAGAGAGCCTTACGCAGCTCAAACACGGCCAAGGCAATTCCAGCAACGACCCAAGATAGTTCCAAAAATGCTTCCATGGGGCCGAGCGAGTAGTCTCTTAGGGTTCCGATCCCCACTCCCCAGCAGAGTTGGATTTCAGAGTTGCCCATGAACCGCCTTGGAGGGAAAGACGGCCGAAACTGGGGTTCTCACACGTCAAGGGGAAAAAACCTACAAGCAACCGACCCGCGGCTGCTTTGGACACGCCTCTTCCGGTGGCCAGTTATAGAAACCTCGGCTTAAAGTGTTTTCAATGTAAGGCGTCAAAAAAATAGTCGGGTTCATGATTTCGTAGAGTTCATGCCGAACGAGGCCACGAGAGGCCTTGTGGCCAACAGGTTCGGGAAAGGAGGGTTTCCTGTAGTGCGTGCAGATTGCGTGCTATTGTGGGAACGCGCAAAACAAAAATGTGACAAACCACGGGCATCAGATGGAGGGCCCCTTTTGCTAAGAACAGCGCGAGCGTTTGTTTCGCGAGACATGGGCG
>CAUYUJ010016560.1:746920-766920 GCA_963575745.1 Prorocentrum cordatum | reverse complement strand
ACCCCCTCTCGACCTAATTATCCTACGGCGACGTTAGGACGAGGGTAACTACTGTCGGGTGAAGATAAATCGACAATATTTGAGGTCAGGCGACTCTGGAGGATGTCTCGGGCGCCGCGACCGTCTCGGAGCGTCCTGGAACGACCCGAGAGCGTTCCGGAACGCTCTGTCACGGATTTGTCCTCGTCTTAGCCCCGTCCGAGCAATTTGGGAAGCCTGACATCTTGCTCGCCGAAAACATTTGTCAACCAGGGAACTCAGGGATGCGCAGATTGCATAATTCTCGCTCTTTCTCCTAGTTCCCTGGATGGCCGGGTCTCCCTGTTCGTCACGTATCTATCCTCGCCCTAGCCCCGTCCGACATCCCCCCCAGTTGTTGCCATCGAAACCCTGGCGTGAAGACGCACCAGGCCAAGGACGTTCAGGCGGATTTGAAGTCCCCCGGCTCCCCGGCGTGCCGCCCCCGCGCCGAGCCCCCCCCCCCTGCATCGGCAACGACACTGCGAGAGACGGGAGGGAGGATGGGGAGGCTGTGACGCGGAGGCGGGGGCCAGGAGGCCACGTCTGTGTCGGAACGGCCAAGGGACATCAAGCCCGATCGAAGGGCCATTGGGCAGAATGAAACTGGATGCGGCACAGAGGGAGCAGGGGGAGCCTGTGACGGGGGAGGGGTGGAGAGCGGGGATGGGTTACGCGTTCGACAGTGGACCCCTTGTTGACCCAACAAGGTCCTGAGAACCACCCCCCAATGATGGACATGTGCTATTTTCGGTGTCCTTGTTGACGGACTGGGGTCCCACCAATAGCGGCAAATAATGAATTATCCACAGCAGCCGCCGCGCAACAACGACGACGACGATTACGACACCGAATTCGACTACGACCACGACACGAGTGCGGCTAGGGGTGCGACTACGACTACATATAGCAGATTGTGAGCAACGCATTCGGAAATCAATGCGTCGATCTCTGTTGCAGTTCTCTTGCAAACGGGCTCACAATTCCTCTGCCGTGCAGGGCAGACCAAAGATCCCAACTCGCTGGGAGAAAGAGCCCCAACTATTATCCAGCGCGGCAAACATTAGTGGGGAAATGATATCCGCCGCGACAACAACGAAGACGCCATGGCATTCACGATTACAACCACGACAACGACCACGACTACGACAACAACCACTGATTCCGATTGCCATCCAAAAGATACGATGCTCACAAATCCTCCCGCGTGTGGGGAAGCCCACAATAGATTTATGGGAGAAAGAATCCCCAATATTATCGAGCCCAGCCTATAATAGAGGGAAAAGAGTCTCCGCCGCAACGACGACGAGGGAGGAGGATGAGGAGGAGGAGGAGAAGGAGGAGAAGTAACAGGAGGAGGAGGGGCAGAAGGAGGACTAGAAGGAGGAGGAGAAGGAGGAGGAGGAAGAGGAGGAGGAGGACGACGAGGGAGAGGGCCACATTTTGCTCACCGCCGAGAGAAACAGGAGGGGGGGACCAAAACGAATGATCCCCGGTGGTGACCCACCAGCCCTGGGCGGTCTTCGGCGGCCATCAGGCGGTTTGTCTGCGGAATTCGGCGGTCTTCTGACGGTATTCGGTTTCTGGCGGGCTTTGGCGAATTCCTGCAAACTTCGAAGCGGAAGCAGGATATTTGCGGTTAGCGAGGGGTCCAACGATCGAACTCTAAACTGGTGAAGAGAAAGGGGGCTGGCAGTCAAGAGGGAGAAGGAGGCCGAGGGGACGGAGGATGACTCGGCCAGTAGGTAATCGAAGGCGCGCGACACGTATATACACAGCCGGACATCTTTCCCTAGGGCTTTCTCGACGAACCAGCGGATGTACTATCGCGCCACAACAAGAACGCTAATTTCTGAGAAAATACGATGCGACACCAAGGCTATGGTTAGTTGAAATGCATGCAGAATCCTCAAATGTGAAGGATAACGCCGCTACAGCTGGCCTACAGCCATAAGGATACGGCGCCCATTGTAACAACACTTGAATACTGTAAGCTTCCGCGACAGCAATCACATCAACATGGGTTAGCTCGCGCGCATGCTGTTCGCATTACAAGCCGAGTGAGAACAGATCGCGATGAAGATCCGTAAACTCATGCGATTCACTGCACATGCAATGAATTACATGACACAATATTCACGCAGAGCAACTATGCGCGCCATTGTCTAATACCTTGTAACAAGCTTTTGATAACTCGGCCGCATTCGCAAACAATTACGTCGAAACCAGTTGCCCTAGGCCCTAGCCAGCACAACAGTCAGCCCAGCCAACCTCACCACCCCAGCCACAAACCTGCCAAACATCCCAACCAGCCCAACCCGCCACCACGCCAACCCGCCTACCCCCGCCACCTGTCCTCCGTCGCCACCAAGGGGAGGGGAAGCTTGTCTTGCAAGCGAAAATGGTTGTGAACCGCCCTCCAGGCCAAGGATCAGGCTGGCAGCCGGGGGGGAGGGGGGGGGCAAACCGTATCGCGCCGTGGGGAACCAGCCAATCTCCTGGACGGGCGCCCCGAAGACGATCGGGAGCCCCATGTCGCCACTTTCTACAATTAAGTCGGGCATGTCCCCCTACAGGAGGGATATTCCAAACTATGAAAGAAATAGTCCGGGGTTGAGCTTCGTCCAAAGTCCCCGTGTAGGAGGACATGTCCGACTGAAACGTAGAACTCCCAGCATCCACGCCCTCGAAGGGAAAGCCTCCATCCTCGAGACTTCGAAACCGCTTGCCCTACAGTCGAGCCGTATAAGAAGGGCGCACGATAAGGATGCAGTGGCTTCGGATGGAACGCGCAGAGACACACGAGTACTAGATGTCCACCTTGCAGGCACGGGTCCGACCCGAACATATAGTCTAGCCTTATTGCAGTATTATATCGTTTCCCCAGCGGTGTGGCCACGAGGCGCCCGCCACGACGCATATATATACACACATATACATACATATATAGTCTACGAGATTTCTCGGTGCGCGCGTCGCCCTCGGGGGGGGGGGAGAGGCGACGCACGTATAGTATATAAGTATGCTGGGGCGACGCCGACTGGAGGGCCATCTTTTCTTGGGGGGGGTGTCGATCGTACACCGCAGCTCCGTGGATTCAATCCACGGCCCGGAGACAGAAGCGCGCGTCGGCAAATCTCGACTCACCCGGCTCCGTGGATTTAATCCACAGCCCGTGGAAGGTCATGCCGACACCTTGCGAGCGGGGCGCGGACAGCGCATGCGACCAAGCCTGAGCCAAAAAGGAAGGACGCTCATCCTTGGGCGACGCGATTAGTCGACGATTTGTTTTCGGGCGACACGATGGAAGAGCGAATAGATGTTGGCGGAGACACTCTGACGGGCCCCGCTGGCACGGCCAAGCTGGCCAGGCACGTACTTTCAGATCTTCTCGGCTGGGGTAAGGTCGCTCATCCTTACTATGCGAGGTGGATTGTAGCCAGCAGACCATGATAGGCAGCAGGAGGACCCCTTACCCTTTGGGAGGGGACCGAAGTCTGGTGGGCCAAAAACATTGGGGATAAAGGGGTCTTTCTGCAGATGTATCAGACATCAGACCAAACCCCCCAAATGTCGCATCCCAAATGCGAAGACGGGGACCGAAGAAGAGAGACCACGTCTTCATCGCGTTACCAGGGTCAGGGGCTATTCGATCCCCGGCAGCGCCCGCCAGCCCGACCAGCCCAACCAGGACCCCGCCCAGAAGCCCGCCAGGCAGGGCCTACGCAGGGGACACCCCGAGGGCCACGAGCCGTCACCGTCTCGTCGGGGGGCGGGCCTCCGGGCGGGCCTGAGACGGTCGGAGGCCAGTCAACCCGTACAATAGCGACGCACGATAAGAACGCACGGGCCTCGGAAGACCATTTCGAGACTTTTCGAGCGGGGCGCAGCCAACGAAAGTGGCCAAGGATGAACCGAGGAGGCAAGGATGCAAGGGTACCCGACGCCCTGATTTTTGTCATGACGTCGACCCCCTAGAGGCCTCGACCCACTCCCTGGGACCGGCGTTTCATCCTGGGTCGTTGCTTGACGGCCCCGAGGCCCAGCGGGGGAGGCCGAAAACAGCGAACAACCTTCCGTCGTGATTTTGCATGACTCGAGGGGGTCTGGGACCCCCAGGGTCTCTGACCGCCTGCACCCTGCACCGATCGCGGCCAGGCCCACCCCGCCACGGAGGCGTGCCGACCGTACTGGAGGAGGAAAGGGGAGGAGGGAGGGGCGAGCGCCTCGCAGACGGTCGGAGGCCCGAAAGCGCAGGGCTGCCGTCGAATTCCACACATCCCGGCCTCCACGCTGCCGAGAGGAGGGCTCTCATCCTTGAGACGGCTCTCGCGGATGCGGAGGAGGAGGACGAGAAGGAGGAGGAGGGGGAGGAGGAGGAGCAGGAGCAGGAGGAGGAGGGAGCAGGAGGAGGAGATAGCGTAGCAGGCCAAACACTCCCTGTGATGAACACAGAAGGCGGCGGGTCGAAGACACGAACCGCCGCCGCGGCCAAACGGTAGGCTCAAGTCTGGCTAAACTGTTGGACTATGTGCCTCCCCAGCCGTTGTGGACGGGCACACCCGTGAGAACGAGACAGGATGCGGAGCGTGCGCCCAGAAGGCAATCGGAGGCCACAGTGGCGATACTGCCATCCATTCCAGCACATCCCAACATCCACGCTCTCGACAGGCCCTGAAAATGCTTTCGATGATGATGCGGGCGTGGGGAAAGAGGTTCCAGGCGTTTCTCGGAAGGTCTTCCGCGGTCTTCCGCCTCTTCCTCGCCCCTCCCTAGTTATCCCCCAACCCACCTTCTCTTCCTCGCCTCCTCTTCCACCTCCTGTTCCACCTTCCGCCGCTCAAACCTTATCCCAAACAATGCTGCACTTAGGTTACCTTACTTCGGTCAACTAAAGAATTTGATCGGTGTGTCTTGAGCGAGGACCGACCGTCCAGGCATTCCTATGGTTTACCACGACATGTTCTTAGGACCTGCAAGCAGTAGAAACACAAAATCAAGGTGTTTGGAACATAAACCCGATGTGATAGAGCAAGACAGTCTGAGCCAGACATGTCCTAAGAACAGATCGTACAGACCATGCAAGGTTCCTGGAACATTATTTGGTGGGCCTGTGGGCAAACCAGGACGCTTCGCCACTGCTTGAGTGTCGGGGTTTCGCCTCATGCCCGGCTTGTGTGCACGGTTTCCCCCAGGGCCGTAGGCGACAAAAGGAGGAGGAGGAGGAGGAGGAGGAGGAGGAGGAGGAGGAGGAGGAGGAGGAGAGGGAGGAGGAGGAGGAGGAGGAGGAGGAGGAGGAGGAGGAGGAGGAGGGAGGAGGAGGAGGAGGGAGGAGGAGGAGGAGGAGGAGGGAGGAGGAGGAGGAGGGGAGGACGGGTCGCCCAAGCCCTCCGGAGACACCCTCCAGGCTGGGGGGCGCCCGTCAGCCTCTCCTGCTCGGTGGCTGGGCCAGCGCCTCGCGCGGTGCCCGCCCGCGGGCGCCTCTGCCGGCGCCCCCTGGAGCCAGGCGGGGGGGGGGGGGCGCGGCTACGCCGAGGGCGCGCTCGTGGCCGCCTCCCGGCGCGCCCCGTGCGCCTCGGCGGGGCCGCCGAGGCTTCGCCTCGTGCGGGCCCGGGGCCGCCTGCGGGCCGGCCTCGCGGGTGCCTCCTGCGCTGGGCGGGCGTGCCGAGGTCTCGCCGTCCATTGCTCCCGTCGTTCTCGAGGGCCGGAGCCCCAAAAAGAGGCCCGGGCACCCAGAAGAGTATCGAAACAGTGGTGATTTCCTGGTGCTCGAAATCCTTTCTGGTGGCTCAGGCGAAAGCAGGTTGGGACATCTGAAGTCTCGCCCGGGGCTCGCCCGCGGCCCAGCGCCGATGCAAGCGACCCGCGCAGAGCTCCGCCAAGTGTGTGCTCCTGCAGGTGCCCTTGCTTCTCTGAGACGGGGGAGGGGGAGGAGGAGCAGGAGGAGGAGGAGGAGGAGGAGGAGGAGGAGCAGGAGGAGGCACAGCAGGACGACGAGGACGAAGCTCAATCAGCAGGAGGCGCAGGAGAAGGGCGAGGGTCACGGAGGCTGAGGGCGCGGACAGCAACACGACACACCCCTCAGGAGCAAGAGCACGTGGGAAGCACGGCGGCGGGCGGGCCCCGTAGCCAGCCGGCGACGGGTACCCCGGGCAGCCGCCGTAGCCTGGAGCGCCGCCCCCACTCCCTCCAGGGACAAAGAGCGAAGAAAGCAGAGGAGCGAGGAGTAGAGGAACAACAAACTGCATACATATAGAAAGACACAGAGAGAGAGAGAAGAAATAAATAAAAACAGCAAACGCACACACAAACACACCCACACACACACACAAAAAAAAACATGTCTTGGAAATCCGTCCGCGAGCGGATGTCCTGGATCGGCGCCGGAGGCGCAGCCAGGGGGGCCCCAGCGCCGATCCGAGAAGCCCGCGCGAACCTGCGGAGGTTCATGCCCATGCCGCTTTCCCTTCGCTGAGCAGAACATCGGGGGCGCGCAAACATGAATTAGCGATCCGTGGATTTGGCGTGCGGTCGCCAAATCCATGGATCGGGGGAGGTGCCCTCCCCAAGATGCGACTGGTGCCGCCTCGCTCGGCGGCGGAACTCTGTGATTTCCCAGGGACACGGCCCCCGTCGCTAATCCACGCCCCCTTGATCCATCTTTGCGATCGCCTGAGAAAAGAGGAAAAGGAGTTCGGGGACGGCCAAAGAGGGGGGCGTCCAAGAGGGGGGGGTAATCATGGCCGGCGGCACGTGCGCGGCCCAGGTGGAGCCAGGGACGCAATGAAACAAGAAGAGGCGCCATGAAATCAGGGGAATTATCATTGGGGAACCGACCTCTATACACCAATGTTTTCTGCGGCCCTGTACTAAAATTTGCAAAGGAAAGCGGATCCTGGTGTATACGGGATCCTGGTGTATGTGTGTTTCCGTCGTTTCCCCGGGAAAACGGGGAAACAAATATACACCACACCATTCCGACGTCGTCCCCGACCCTCCAAAAGTCCTGGGGTTGAAAAACAGCCCGCCTCTTGTAATGTATATATGCGCCAGTTTCCGAATCGTGGCCCGCACCATGACATCCACCCCCCCCTAGTCATCACTTCCCCTCTCTGCCGCCCCCGTGGGGCGTGTGCTTCCCGCTTCTGCGGAGGAGGAGGAGAAGGAGGAGGAGGAGGAGGAGGCCCGGAGCCGCCGGCCTGGCCTCGGAATTTCTGGGCGGCCGCGGTGCGCAGAGGCCGCGTGCCGCCCCGCCCCCCTCCTGCCCCGCGCCCTGCCTCCTCGGCCGCCGGCTGTTCCCTGCCGCTGGGCGTCGTCGGCGGGCGGGAAAAACATGTTGCCCGCTTCTGCGGCGTCGTCGGCCCCTCACCCCAATGGGGTGAGGGGCCGACGACGCCGCAGATGAGGGATGGGCCATCCCTCCTCGCCCCCCCCCCCTTCCTCATCTGCCTCTCCTGGCCCCGCCCTCGCCCGCAGCCTCCCCCCCCCTTTAGCTGTAAGCCGTCCCTCGTCTGCCCCCTCCCGGCGATCGACCTGAATCGTCTTTCTCGTGTCGTGTTGTCGTCGGTGTCCCTCGTTCTCTCTTCGTTCCACCTCTGCAGCAGAACGAAACAAACGAGCTAGGTCCATGTGAGCTTTTTTGTCATTCGGCGTTTTGACATTGGGCGAAGGGGAGGGGGGTCTGGCTCCGGACCTCTGCTGAATGCCACTGTTTGCCACAGGGCGTCCATTATGGGGGAGGCTCCACCTGCTCGAAACAGGCGCCCAAAACAGCCAAGGTCTACTCCAGGGGGAGCGGGGAGGGGAGGTGCGAGAGCCAGCGCCGATCGGCAAAACAACGACCAACAAGAACGATCACCACAACATCGCTAAAAGGCCGCTTGGGTCGAGCCCGTGCCCCCGTCGCCCTCCGTCCCGCTGAGGGTGCAAGAAACGCCCCAAATGCTTTCGGACCTTCTCGCGGGTCCTCGGATCGGCGCTAGACCACCCTCTCTCCAAGCCCCTGCCAACGGGGCGTTAGCAAACGGATCCACCGCTGAGGGTGCGCTTTCCAGAATGCTTTCAGAGAATGATTTGCAGCGCACAGGTGCGAGGCCCTCCCCCGCCCAGAGTTATGATGATGTATCGACGATTTGGGTCGTCCTGATTTGTCACCGAAGTGACCTTGCAGACGTACTGTAGCGAAGCTGTGCGTGAATTTCTCTCGATGCAATGTGAATTCACGTGGATGTTTGTTCGACTCCATTCCTGGCCAACAGAAATCCGCACGATATTCACCTCGAAATCCGGAGCGAAATTCTCCAGGACGCTCCGGGCCCATCCTGTAGTTTTCCAAACGCAATCCGCTCTGCGATATTGGCGCCAGGAGATCTGTTACGCACCACCAGTGCGAGGTAAATGCCCCGTCACCCCGTGCTCGCTTGAAGAGGCCCCTCAGCCACCGCCCCGTTCACGAACGCCCCGTTCGCGGGGGCCTTGGGCCAGTAGACGGGCCAGTAGCTGAGGGTGCGTCGTCAGTGGTGTTTTCAAAGCATAGTTTGCCGCGCACAAGTTCGAGGTAAGACCCCCCCCGCTCAGGAGTCATGATGTTGTACCGGCGATGCTGGCCGTCCTGATTTGCCACGCACTGGTGCGAGGCAGATGCCCGTCACCCCGTGCTCGCTTGAAGAGGCCCCTCGGCTACCGCCCCATTCACGAACCGCCCCGTTCACCCACCGCCCCCTGCATGCAAGGGCATGGGGCCCTGGCGCGCTTTCTGCGCGCGCAGTGGCGCGGTGCCGGAGGCGCCGTCAGGGAGGGCACCGTGCCGATCCAAGAAATCCGCGTATGCTGTTGCTGCTTTTTGTGAGCGTTTTTTTATCCGGCGTTTCGGCATTGGGCGGAAGGGTGCGGGGAGAGGGGGGGGAGTCTGGCTCCAGACCTCTGCTTAGTGCGACTGTTTTGGAGGGGGGGGCTGGGGCGGGGGTCTGGCTCTGGACCTCTGCTTAGTGCAACTGCTT
Organism: Prorocentrum cordatum; assembly: GCA_963575745.1. NCBI lineage: Eukaryota > Dinophyceae > Prorocentrales > Prorocentraceae > Prorocentrum > Prorocentrum cordatum. The sequence continues at coordinate 757,903 of CAUYUJ010016560.1, read as the reverse complement.
GGAACCGTGCGCCATCCGGGGGGAGACTCCACCCGCTCGAAACAGGCGCCCCAAAAAGCCAAGATCTGCTCCACGGAGGGGTGGAGGGGGGGGGGCGAGAGCCCGCGCCGATCGGCAGAAGAATTAATCAAAAAACGCTCACCAATGCTGATCCAAGAAATCCGCGTATGCTATTATTTCTTATTCGAGCTTCGCATCCCGACCCAACATCGGGCGTCCATGACTGGAGTCGGTGCTCTCGGTGGCCTCCCGTTCAAGCCCGTGCGAGCTGGCGCTGTCCCGCCCGCATCATGCTGAGCGGGTTTTGCCTGCTAACGGCGCAGCCCTCGGTGGTGTGCCATCAAACTTTCCCTGCTCCCCCTCCTCCTCCTCCTCCTCCTCCTCCTCCTCCTCCTCATCCACCTCTTGTTCGGTTCGTGATCCTCATCCTACTCCGCATTCTCTTCCTCATCAACATCATCAACATCATCGTCGTCGTTCTCTTCCTCCTCGCCCCCTGACCCTCCTTGTCCTCCTCCTCCTCCTCCTCCGCCTCCTGCTCTTGCGGCTTTTGAATGCGCCTCATCCTTACCGTTCTCCTTCTCATCCTCCCCCTCCTCCCTTCCTTCTCACCCTCCGCCTCCTCATCCTCCTCCTCTTCATCCTGCTCCTCCTCCCATTCCTCCGCCTCCTCGCACTGCTTCTCCTGCTCCTGAACATATCCTCCTCCTTTTCCTCCTCACCCTCCCTGCTCCAATCAACACCTCTTTATTGCAGAGCCTCCTCCTCCTCCCACTTCCCTCTTTATTATCATCACCACCCCCACCCTCACCATCATTATCTAGATCATCGTCATCATCGCCGCCGCCATAATCGTCCTCGTCGTGCCGTTCGACCTGACCTTCCCGCTCCTGCAGCTTCCGTCCTATCTCCGAGGCCAGTGTGGCTTGGGACGAAAATGAGGACGATGGCCAGGGGCACAAGGAGAAGACGACTACAGCACCCAAGGGCAAGTACACGCCGGGCGGGCCGAAATTCGCATTGCCACACCCATCAATTCCCCACCCCCTCCGCTGCCCGAACCCATCCTCCCATATCAATTCTCATTACCCAAGCACACACTTCACCTTGCTTACAGATCCGTGGATCTGGCGAGTGGGCGCCGTATGCACGGGAAACTGCCCCCGAAACATGGCGCCAATGCACCCTGATTGGGCGACGGAACGCGTCGCTTCGGTATGGGAACGGGACCCGTCACCAAGTGTGCGCGGCTCTATCCAGGTGTGTGCTTCCTCGACTCTTCACCCCCTCCGCTACCCTAACCCGCGGCAGGCGGGGGGGCAGCAGGAGCATTTAGTTACAGAGGTGATCATGTTACTCGCAGCGCGACGGGGTCCACTCCACTCCCTTCCACTCCACTCCAGTCCACTCCACTCCACTCCCTTCCATTCCACTCCACTCCACTCCACTCCACCTCCTCCACCTCCTCCTCCTCCTCCTCCTCCTCTATCCGCCTTCCTCCCTCCTCAAGCACTAGCGGCCCGAGGCGCCTACATAGCCAATTGTCAGTTTGGCGTCTGGATTGCCTCGCCATCGCGTCCCAGCGCATTGTCGCGGCGTGCTTGCAACTAATTGCTGCAATTTGCGCCTTCGGCGGCAGCAATCATGGTCCGGTCGACCAATATTGGGACGCGGTTCGTGACACGCGTGAGTCAGGCAAGTTTTCCTCATCAGCTGGCGCTGGCTGGGCCATGGTTCCTTCCTGCACTCCGAAGGCGGCGTCTGTCCCAGGTGGAGGTTCCGCCGGTCTGGGCACAGCCCAAACCTCAACACCTGGACGTACATCAACTTTGGGGTTGCAGGAGGAGGAGGAGGAGGAGGAGTTGGAGGAGGAGTTGGAGGAGGAGGAGGAGGAAGAGAAGAAGAGCGGAGGAGGAGGAGGAGGAGGAGGAGGAGGAGGAGTTGGAGGAGGAGAATGAGGAGGAAGAGGAGGAGGGCGGAGGAGGAGAAGGCGGAGGAGGCGGAGGAGGTGGAGGAGGAGGAAGAGGAGGGCGGAGGAGGAGGAGGATTCGGAGAAGGAGGAGGAGGAAAGGGGCATTCGGTTTTCATGTGATTCGGTTGGTTCCTTCCTGCATTGCGTCGGCGGCGTCCGTCTCAGGCAGGTGGAGATCCTGGCGGGCTGTGCCCAAACAAACCTTCCTTGCCTGGGCGTACGTCCACTGTGGTGCTGCAGTGGGGGCGGATTAATGTTGACCGATAACCATTTCAATGTGATTGGTCACGTCGCTGCCTGGTGCGTAATCGTGTGCTGCAAGCTTTCTTCTCGCGTTCGCTCGGCATGGCACTTGTGGAGGGGCTCCACGGACGCTGGTCAGTGTGCAGGCGCCGGCTTTCAGATTCCCTGCGTGGCCTGTCGCGTGCGGAGGCTGGTCACGCTTTCTGTGGGTGTATTGTGGCTCGGCTGTAAGGCTCGGGCAAATTCTGTTCACACGTTCGCCCATAGGCTGGTGTCAAGCGGCGTCAGGAGATATCCGCCGGCCCCCTTGTGGGGCCACCAGGCCGTAGGACCGTGATTCGCAGTTTCCTGTACCAGTTGTAGCTTGTAGTTTCCAGTGTTACAGTTCTGCTTCTTGCTGGTTACTGTAACTAGTTGATTTACCGCGCGAGGGGGGGGGATGCCCAAATAAGACTTTTAGCTTCTCCTGAGCGCGTTATCTGAATTGCTGGGGGGGCTCGCAATCGACACCCATCACGCAGATCCGCGGGGTCAGGGTCCAAAAACACATGGGATTTGCCACATTTCTGAAATTCGGTGCCACCCCTCACGCAGATCCGCGGGTCATGGTCCAAAAACACATGGGATTTGCCACATTTCTGAAATTCGGCGCCACCGCTTGCGCAGATCCGCGGTGTTAGGGTCCAAAAACACATGGGATTTGCGACATTTCTGAAATTCGGTGCCACCCCTCACGCAGATCCGCGGGGTCAGGGTCCAAAAACATAAGGGATTTGCTACATTTCTGAAATTCGGTGCCACCCCTCACGCACATCCGCGGGGTCAGGGTCCAAAAACACATGGGATTTGCCACATTTCTGAAATTCGGTGCCACCCCTCACGCAGATCCGCGGGGTCAGGGTCCAAAAACACATGGGATTTGCGACATTTCTGAAATTCGGTGCCACCCCTCACGCAGATCCGCGGGGTCAGGGTCCAAAAACATAAGGGATTTGCCACATTTCTGAAATTCGGTGCCACCCCTCACGCAGATCCGCGGGGTCAGGGTCCAAAAACACATGGGATTTGCCACATTTCTGAAATTCGGTGCCACCCCTCACGCAGATCCGCGGGGTCAGGGTCCAAAAACACATGGGATTTGCCACATTTCTGAAATTCGGCGCCACCCCTTACGCAGATCCGCGGGGTCAGGGTCCAAAAACACAGGGGATTTGCCACATTTCTGAAATTCGGTGCCACCCTTCACGCACATCCATCGCAAGGCGTGGTAACCCAAACTGCGAGAACTCCCTCGGCCCTTTAATCGCAAGGTGTGGTAACCAAGCCCGTAAACCATACACGTCTTACCAATCGCCAGGTGTGGTAACCCCTCTTGTGATCAGTTGGTTTTGCTGATTGCGAATCGGCTTCGCATGAAGTTTCGATACTGCTTCACGACAGCGCCAAGGCCTCATGACTTAGCTCTTCCATGGCCCATTCTCCGAGAGAGGGGGCCGGCGGCAGGGGGCGAAGCCCTTACGGATTACTCGTATACTCGGGTCGGCCTGAACTCTCTGCGGTACAGCCTCGTGCGTATTGTGTCCTACGGTGTGCTATACCATCCAGTATGGTTGTTTTCGTGTTCGTTGTACGTACAATGTGTTTTCTCATCCCGCCGTTCAAGGAGCCGTTCCTCACAGATGTGCATGTTGTTTCCTCATTGGTTCGTGTCCCAATGTGTTTGATCAAACTGTCTGGGAGCCCAACGATATGCCACCTGAAACACCAGTGAAACCCTAGGGCGCAGGTCGGGTCGTGAAGTATTACAACGTCGTGCCTGCCTTCTTGGTTTGAGCGGGGGACACCGGATGTCAATAATCTCCAGTTCCATTCCCATTCCCATTCCCTCCTCCCTCCTCCCTCCTCACTCCTCCATCCCCCCCCCCTTCCACCCCCTTCCTCTAGCCACGACGTCAGTACTTGTGGCGATGCCGTGCCCAAGGTTCGACGTGGCCGAGGAATCAGAGAGTCTGGTGCGGGAAATGGGAGCAGGTTGTCCCCCCCTGGTCCTCCCCACGCGTGGCTATGGCCACCCCTTGCAGTTCCCCCGCCTTTTTTGCCCTAGCTTCCTCATCAAACAGACTGCCGACCAGACCACCCCAACCGAGCCCGAAAACCCCGATTTTGGGTTAGGGGGAAACGGGTTCCCCAGGTATTGTTTTCCATGTTCCCCAACGCGCACACCGATGGGAATGGAGACCAACTTGGACCTTCGAGTTGGGTTGGGGTGGTTGTTTGATTGGTGGGTGGTGACAAACGAAGTGCTCGATCAATTATTCTCCAACACCCACCCACCCCCCTGCTCTGCATCAAGCTAATCTCGTAGATCGACTGACCCGGGTCAACCCAAGCCCGGGTCAGTCGGGCTATGCAGGATCATGCAGAATCCTGCAGGACCCTGCACGCAAGCCTGGGTCAGTGCAGCCTGGGCTCTGCGTGATCCTGCAACATTCGGCGCTCCATCTTACCCCTGTTCGCGCTGACCTCAGTCTCTGGGGAAACCAGTCCTCCCTCCTGCGCTGCAACCAGCTCATTGCTCGCTTGTCTGGATTCGAGCGTCCAGCGGAAGCGCCCTCACCCCGAGGGCGGGTCCGCGGGGGACGCGCCGCGCCCACAGGGGCGGCGACAGCACGGCCATTCACAGAGCGGGTGCTGTTGACCAGCGTACGGCCTCCTGCTGGCGTCTGCCTTCCATCCCTCCAGCGCTGCAGCCGACCAGTCCCCTTCCGAGGGGGCCGCGGCCTGGTGCCGGTGGCAAGGGTCCGCCACAGCCTGCGGCACGGCACGCCGCGCATCATCGGTATAATTCCGGCCGTCTCCTGCCAACGTCGCCTCTGCCCCTCCCTGGCACCGCCCCGGCTGCGCCATCGTTTGGACGTCCATTATCCGTGCATGTTTCGCCTTCGTGAGCGTATGCTGCTTGCGCAGGATGAACCAAGGAACCAAAATGCTGGTCGATGGACCTAGTTGGAAGGAAATGCGGACGTCCGAGCGATGCGCCCTCGCACACCACCCGTCCCCTCGAGATCCAGGCGCTGCAATTTGTGAACAGCGGGCGCTTCCACGTGACATTGGGCCTCAGAACCAAAACGGATCAACTCGGCCAGAAAAAGCTGCAAAGAGATATTGGTTTTAAGGCTCAAAGTGAGCGTTGTTTTATTCTGCGTTTCGACATTGGGCGGAAAAGTAGGGAGGGGGGGGGGCTCTGGTTCCGGACCTCTGCTTCGTGCGACTGTTGGAACCGTGCGCCCTATGGGGTAGGGACTCCACCGGGTCCAAACAGGCGCCCAGGAACAGCCAAGATCCACTCCATGGGGGGGGTGGGGGGATGCGAAAGCCCGCGCCGATCGGCAACAAAAAACAATATAAAAAACGACCACAAGCCGGGATGTTTCGCTTGGCCATTTTTTCGCGGCGTGGGATCTCAGGGTCCACATCCTTCCTCCTGTCCGTCGCCCACAGTCTCGGCCTCTCTCGTCGTCCCCCTAATCCTCCTCTCGACCTCCCCTCCTCCGCTCATGATCAGCTCCATCGGCGGCAGCCTCATCGTCGCAGCATCGTCATCGTCATCAGCGTCATCGTCATCAGCATCATTATGAACGTCATCACCATCGTCATCAACATCATCAACCACCCCTCACTGCTCAAGTCAGCCTCGGAAGCCGCCTTCGCTGCTTTTCAATGATTAATTTCCTTGATGGCCTTGCACAATCCCACTTCCGGGAAGAATGGCGGGCCGATGTGGTTTGCTCGTGCAATGCTTTCTGGATGCATTGATGACATTCCGTTGTCCGGTCACTATCGTGCCGTTAATCAAATCCGCGCGATCAATTTTGGCAGACATCCTGATGTCCTTGTTCAACCGGGCCTCCTCTTCTCGCCGGCCGCTCTGGCGAGCCTCGTCCAGCTCGCCGCTGAAGTCGAGCATTCTCAAATGGGCCCATGGCTTTCTGGAGCGAGCGGGCAGCACCGGCAGCGTTTAAACCGCTGCGCCGCGGAGGATCTCACAGATGCCCCTCGACAGGCTGTCAACATCATGTCTGTCGGCCGCTGTCCATGTCATGCGTGCCGTGAAACTGTCGGCGAAATTACAGTTGGTGACGTCTCGCCTCAAGTCTCCCAGACAGATCGTACACGACAAGTCTTTCAGCGCCTGCTTGTGGAGGCTTTTGAAAAAGGAACAGTCTACGCACACCTCCACCAAAAAAAAATTGATTCTTAGAGATTACCCCTGGTCGCTTCTGCTCAGCCGTGCTTTCCATAAGTACATTTCTGGGCACTAAAACACGATCCAGTTGAGCGAAGCGACGCACAGTGATGGATTCGACATGGCTTGCCCCGATCTCGTGACCTCATACTTGGTTCTCCACTGGCGGATCCATGCAAGTGTTCGCGACGCGCGTGCTGCTTCCGCATAGAGCTCACGCAACAACTCACGATTGGCAGCCGGATGTAAGGCAGGCGTATACGACTCACCACCAACACAATTATGTCCGAGAGTGCCGTCTTCGCCTCCAGCCCTATTGTGCATCCTGCTGTTCAGGTCTCTCACGACAAGCTTGAAATCATGGGAGCTCGTGCGTTCCCAAACCCACGCGATTATTTGAAGAAGATCTGCCTTTCACAATGAAAGTATCCCCCGTTCGGAGCGTATGCGCTGATTAACAAAAACTGTCCTCTCAACCACTCGCACCTTGATGTAACAGAGTCTCGCAGATATTCGCTTGAAACTGAGAATAGACTTCCTCGACCAGGGGGCGATGATGGAATCCGCGCCGGCGTACGTCTTGTTGCCGTCGCTGGGGCCCGATTCGATAGGCAAAAAAAACATTATCCAATGCGCGACATTCCGCTTCCGAGCAGTGTGCTTCCTGCAGGCGTACGGCAGCCAGCGATCGTCGACGCATCGCAGCGCATCTGGAAAATTTTGACTTCACTGAACCCATCCACGCTCCAAGTGCCATAAGACAGACTGCCATTATAAGGCTTTGTTTTGCTGCCAAGCGAGAAATGTGTACGAATTCAGAACATGCCATATCCCGCTGTGGCGAGGGCACCGCCGTGTTTTCCAAGAGCCCTGGCCAGCACCAGGTCCCTTTCCCTTTCCTTTCCCCTGGGACCCCGCCGCCCTGCTCAGCTTGTCGTTCGCAATCTCCTTCAGCTGCGTGAGCTCTGCGCTGCCCCGCAAGTCTTCCCAGGAACCCCATCCCCAGTGCACCCAATCGGTCACCAGGCTGTCGCTCTCGACCGTGACCTTGAGCACCAGCTCTCCGCCCACCTTCATGGTCATGTTCGCCTCCTCAACCTTTACCTCGGTCTTGGCGTAGCCTCATTGGAGAGGCTGCCACAGAAACCCCATAAAGAAGGCGAGTTGCGCCGGTTCTTGTGCAGGCCGGCCCTCTCGGCACCAAATGTTATTCCCCCCAACTGGGCCTTTGTCCCCCTCACGACCCTCGCCACCTGGTCTACGTCGTCCTTCCTGTCGAACTTTGCAGAAAAGATGCCCTGAAACAAGCCCCCGTTGTGGTAAACCTCGGTTGCTGATGTGATGTTTAGCTTTTCAGTTCACGTGCTACTCATTATTCCACCGAGGTTTTGTCCATCTCCCCGAGACCTCGAACACCACCACAATCATTCCTCCACCTCCACCCCCACCTCCAAAGTCTCCTGGACCCAACTTCATCACTGAGGGACTTCTTGTTTGAAGTTCTCGCTGAAATTATCCTTCGTGATCGCTACCTCCCTAAGCTTCTTGACACCCTCCTCGATCCCCGTCACTGCGAGGTTCGCCTGCATCGCCGCTTGCTTGGCCGCCACCGCCTCGTCCTTACCCTCCTGGGAACACCTCTGGCTCGTAGTCATCATACCCCTGATCTCCTTCATGTCCTTCAGACTAATATTCATCATCTCCGTCATGCTCATGTCCCCCTCATGTCCGCTCCTGGCAGTCCGCCGTCTATCGTACTCAGGGGAGAGAGGATCTGGTACTTCTGAGTTCCGTCGATCGTTGACTTCTCCTCCTTTGGTGTGTGCTCCGTACTCGATGCTGCATTCCGGGCCTCCATGGCACAATTCGGGCATGCTGTGAACGTCTGCTTAGCTCGAGCTGTGAACGTCGAACCAGACACTGCCAGTTGCAATACAGCACCGAACACAGCACCGACGCCAGCATCGACTCTGGCCGATGCCGACCCCGAGGGGGGCATCGTGGAGGACATGATCTTGCGAGCTGTGGTAGAGGGGTTCGAGGAGGACTTGGAGGCCATTACGGCGGATCATGGAGGCGGCCGCAGAGGAGGAGCCTGCATGGACACACCCGCCGACGCCAACACCGACCCCATGATCGACGCCAGCACTGACGCCCGCATCGACGCTAACATCGACAATCGAGGACACAACCGACTCCAGCATCGGAACCTGCATCCATGCAATCATCGACCCCGCCGCCGAGTCCAACACTGGATCCAACGCCCACGACAGCATCGAAGCAAACGTCGACGCCACCACCAACGCCACCATCCAAACGTACACCAACGCTGGCACTGCCTACAGAGATGCCTTCAGTAACGGCGCCAGCATCCGTACCAGCACTGTCGATCCTAGCGACAGTGCAAGCGCCGACTCCAGCGTCGACGCGGGCACTGCAAAGGTCAAAAACAACACGCCAGTTAAAAACGCCACCAACGTCAGCACGGGACCAGCATCGACGGCAGCTGCGCCCCCAGAATCGATCATAGCACCGGGGCCAGTACTGACCCAAGCACCGACATCAGCATCCACGCCAGCAACGACGCCAGTAACGGCACCAACGTCAAAGACAGCAGTGACCCCAGCACCGCACCCAGTACGATCGTCAGCATCGATGCCACTACCGACCACAGCATCGACGCCAACACCAAAGCCAGAGAGTGGATCTTAACCGTGATCTTCGACACTACACTACGACACTACACTGTCTTCACTAGAGTGGTGTCATGTCCACGCGACAGTGACACTACACTAAGGCACTACACTAAGGTTTAGTCTGGTGTCATAGTGTAGTGTCAGAGGATACCAGGTGTGACACTACACTATGACACTACAGTACGGCTGGGAAGGGACAAACGGACGACGTTGTGTTTCTGTGGTTTTCCTTAGGTGTTGCTCACCTCGACTCCGCGAGAGAGGTCTCTCCGCTGCGGTTAGTGTGGTAGTGTTGGAGGCGCCGGGGTGCGACACTACACTATGACATTACACTACGGCTGGGGAGGAGAGACGGAAGTATTTTTGTCGGTTAGCAACGGTGGGGGTGGGAGGAGGTGGGAGGACCTGGGAGGAGGCGGGAGGTCTAGTTCGACACTACACTACGACACTACACTATCTTCATCATTAGTGTGGTGTCATGTCCACGCGACAGTGACACTACACTATGACACTACACTAAGGTTTAGTCTGGTGTCATAGTGTAGTGTCAGAGGATACCGGGTGTGATACTACACTATGACACTACAGTACGGCGGGGGAGGGACAGACGGACGACGATGTTTTCCTGTGTGGTTTTCCTTAGGTTTTGCTCACCTCGACTCCGCGAGAGAGGTCTCTCCCGCTGCGGTTAGTGTGGTGTCATAGTGTAGTGTTGGAGGCGCCGGGGTGCGACACTACACTACGACACTGCACTATCTTCACTAGAGTGGTGTCATGTCCACGCGACAGTGACACCACACTATAACACTACAATAAGGTTTAGTCTGGTGTCATAGTGTAGTGTCAGAGGATACCAAGTGTGACACTACACTATGACACTACAGTACGACTGGGAAGGGACAGACGGACGACGTTGTGTTTCTGTTTGGTTTCCCTTAGGTGTTGCTCCTCTCCACTGCTGTTAGTGTGATAGTGTTGAAGGCGCCGGGGTGCGACACTACACTATGACACTCCACTACGGCTGGGAGGAGAGACGGAAGTTTTTTTGTCGGTTAGCTACGGTGGGGGTGGGAAGAGGCGGGAGGACCTGGGAGGAGGTGGGTGGACCAGTTCGACAATACACTACGACACTACACTATCTTCAATTAGTGTGGTGTCATGCCCACGCGACAATGACACCACACTATAACACTACACTAAGGTTCAGTCTGGTGTTATAGTGTAGAATCAGAGGATACCAGGTGCGACACTACACTATGACACTACAGTACAGCTGGGGAGGGAGAGACGGACGACGATATTTTTCTGTTTGTGTTTCCTTGGGTTTTGCTCACCTCGACTCCGCGAGAGAGGTCTCTCCGCTGCGTTTAGTGCGGTGTCATAATGTAGTGTTGGAGGCGCCGGGGTGCGACACTACACTATGACATTACACTACGGCTGAGGAGGGGAGACGGAGGTTCTTTTCTGGTTAGCTACGGTGGGGGTGGGAGGAGGCGGGAGGACATGGGAGGAGGTGGGAGGACTCGGGAGGGCGCGGCGGGAGTACAGCTAGGCAGTGTAGTGTCATAGTGTAGTGTCGCACACAGGCGCCACCAACACTACACTATGGCACCGCACGAACCGTAGCGTAGAGCACTCTCTCGCGGAGCCGAGCCAAACTAAACCGTTAGGAACAGCAGGCGTAAAACAAACTCTTCCGCCCCACCCCCTCCTCCTCCGCGTAGTGTCGCACCCCAGTGTCCCCAATACTATACAATGACACCACAGTAAGCGTAGCGTAGAGTCCTCTCTCGCGGAGCGGAGCCAATCAAAAGCCCTACGGAACA
>CAUYUJ010016560.1:716920-741920 GCA_963575745.1 Prorocentrum cordatum | reverse complement strand
GCGTCCGGAGGCTTCTTGTGGGTTCGAGCTCTGGTGTTTAGCGATCTCGCTCTTGCAGCGGCGAGAGCCATGGTGCTGAAGGTGGGCAGCGTGCGTACCAGATGGGCGTCTGAGGCCCAGGTGTTGCGGAAGTTGCAGATCCCTTTGCGTTCATGAATTTGGATGCGACGTGGCGTCCAGCAGCCGTTCTTTCTGCCAGGCCAACTTCCATGTCAAGAAATGGTTTGACGACGTGTTCGACGACCAATTCAAGGACGCCAAGTACGTCAATATCTTCAGCGCGGGTTTCCCGTGCCAGCCGTATGCTTCAGATGGGGCGCACATGGGTTCAGCCGATCCCAGGGCCGACGTGATCACGCCGATTATGGAGTACATTCGGCTGCGCAAACCTCGTGCCGTCGTGTTGGAGAACGTGCGGGGCTTCCTCTTTGCTGCCCATTCGGATGTCCGCATCCGCGTCGAGAACAGCTTGAAGCGGTCCGGCTACAATATCCACAAGACAATTCTGAACGGTGCAAATTGCGGCGTTCCTCAGGACCGCAAACGGGTGTACTACGTGTGCTTGCGTTCTGACATCGAGGGGTCTCAGTCGTTTGAGTGGCCTCAGCCGGTCCGGACCCCTTCGCTGGCGAAGTTCTTGGACAGGGGCGTGAAGCTGAGCATCACCAAGAGCCAGAAGGGCCGGATCAACGCTGCGCTCAAGGCCATCAAGAAGAAGAAGAACGGAGCTCGCAGCACCATTGATGCTGCGAATGGTCGCGGCCCGCACTTCGTGGTCGGACGTGCCCCGACGATCGCGAAGTCACGAGGTTGCGACGCCAATGCCTACGTGGACACGAAGACCATGAACTTCTTGAGCTTGGCCAGCATCATTCGTTTGCAGGGCAGTAACATGAAGGATTTCGACTTCGCCATGTTGTCGCACACAGCGGCTGGCGAGCTCGCCGGCAACGCCACGACGGTTTCGGTCATTGCGAAGTTGTTGCCCAAGATTGTCTCGGCCATTAAGATGTAGGGATGGCTTGGGCGTGCACGTTTTGCTTCGTACGAAACGGAGCTGCTCATGCCTGGCCTGTCTGAGCAGCGCTGCTTTCTCTCAAATCTCGTCTTCCTCCAAGTCAGTTTCCTATAACGTCCTCCTCCTTCTCCTTCCCCATCCCCCCCCCCCCTCGCCTCGGGCATTCGCGCTTGCTTCGTACGATGCGAAGCCGATAATCGCATGCCAGCGCCGCCCAGCCTTTCAAGTGCGAGCGATGGCGGCCCTTTGCGCTGAAAATGATTCGCCATGTCGAGAGGGGCGTCGCACTGTGGCTCTCTTCGGCCTTGAGATCCAGGAAAGGGGCGAGGAGGAGATGGAGAAGGAGGGGGAGATGGATAAGCATGAGGAAAAGGAGAAGGTGGAGAAGCAGAAGGAGGAGGCAGGGAAGGAGGGGGGAGGGGTGGTGGGAGGGGCAGGCGGGGAGGAGGAGGCCAGATGAGGAGGAGGGCGGGGATGAGCAGGAGAAAAAGGAGGAGCATGACAAAAGGAGCAGTTGACACACTCAGAAAATTCACCCCCTCCCATCCTCTGCTATCCCTCGCCACCCCTCTATGCCCCTCCTCGCCGGCATGCGTCAGCGTCGACTTCAACAAACGACGATCATAACACGTGCGAAAACCATGCGCATCATCACGCCGTGGATTGAATGGCGTTGCGTAGCACAGCAGAGCAAATCACAATAGCAGACATATCGCAGCGTGAAACAACATGCATTTGCGCCTGGCATTGGATAGCACGGCAAAGCAGCGCAACGCAAAGCAGAGCAGGCCAGAGTAAAGCAGTCAGAGCATAACATGGCGTGGCATAGCATAGCATGGCAGTCATAATAGTTATCATTAGCGTAGCAAAGCATAGCATGGCATGGCATAGCGCTGAATTGCTCAGAGTTGCTGGCGTTCTGGATCCGAGGAGCCGCAGAGGCTGTCCACATGCTCTCCTCGCCCCATCTCCCCGCAGCCATTTTTGGGCTCGACTTGTTCGCTCGCCGTTCTGAGATCAGCCGAACCACCATCTCCTCCAGACCACGATGATGCGCCTCGAGCCGCAGCCGCGCCGACTGGCGGTCGTGATGGCTGCGTCGAGCGACGGCGAGGCCAACGGTAGCAGCTTGGTCGCTGTCGATCGGCGCTGGACATCGCACGTCTGCGGATCCCACCAGACGGCGCGGGGGGTAGTTTGGGGTTCTCCCACGGCCCGCGGGTACTACAGCCACGTGAACGCTACGCACCACGACTTGCGCATGCTCAAGGACGTCCTGTTCTGCAACATGCGTGGCAACTTCCGGCGCGAGGGAGGGGGTTCGCGAGGGGCTTGAAGGAGGAGTGCCCTCGCAAGCCCACGAGCAACTACCGCTGGACCTCCTCCTTATCCTTCTCGTCCGCCTCCTCCTCCTCGTCCTCGTGCTCGTCCTCCACCTTCCCCATCCTTTTCTTTTCCCCTCCATCCCTCCGCCCCGCATCTGATCCCTCGTGCACTTCCACTCCTTCAGTATCTGTCTCCGCTGGCCCTCTCATTCTTACACGCCCACAGTCTCGCCCTCTCTCCGAGGAACGTCTTGAGCCGCCTGACCAGAGGCGAGTGCCCGACCGGCGGCCAGGGACCTCAGGCAGCGCTTCGGCCTCAGGCTCGGGATCCAGCGGCAGTTCAGCAACAGCCTCAGCAGCCACATCAGGCAGAGCAACAGCCACAGCAGCCACAGCAGGCAGAGCAACAGCCACAGCAGGCAGAGCAACGACTGGTGCTTGGCAACCTCGGGGGCTATGAGAGCAGCAGCAGCGACAACGAGGAGAAACGCGCTCAACAAAAGCCCAGCCGTCGCAACCTCGCGGCCTACTCGCCCTCGCAGTGCTCGCCCGATGCCGACCGCAGCGACGCGTCGCAGGCCTCGCCGTCGCCTCCCCAGACCCCTGAGTCGCGCGTGGGGCGCTGGTCACAGAGCCTGGGCCATGCAAGCGACCCGAGCTCGGCTGGCAGCGGCAACATTTTGTTCGCTTCTACTCTTCCGCTCGCTGGCGCTGGCTCGCACTCGCCCCTCGATTTGAGCCGGGGTCAGCCTGGCAAGAACAAGCGCCCGCGCAGCGAGTAGGCTGCCGTCTGCTGCTAGCTCAACGCTCCGAGCGAACTTCCTTAGTAGTGATGACGTTTGTGCTCCAGTTAGGACCGGCACTGATCATCAGTGAAGTGCGGATTGTGGGATTTTCGTCGAGGCCCAACTGGCGCGACTAGCGCGATTAGCGCGCACACGTCATCGAACCTACATGTATTCTGAGCACATGTACAACACCTTTGACCGCAGAGCAAATAAGGAAAACAGCGCAATCATCTTCGTCGAGCCCATCGCCATCGTATTCAGCAGCATTTGCTGCCAAGAGGTTACTCAGAGGAAGGAGGGGGGATGGGTAGTCGGAGGAAGGAGGAGGATGAGGAGGAAAAGGGGGAGCAGGAGGAGGAGGAGGATCAGGGGGGCGGAGGAGGAGGAGGAGGAGGATAATAAGTAAGGGGGACGACAAGGTCCTTGCCTGCTCTGCATATCTGCACTCCTCCGGCCCCCCCTTCTCAACCTCATTATGGTCCGGGTGTTTTTGAGAAACGGGAGCCCCCAGAATCCTCAGTAGATTCCCTGGGATGTCTGGCCTGAGTTGTTTTCAAGGGCCTCAAGTGCAGGCGAGGGCCCCAGGAAAAAACCGAAATATGGAAATCCCAGTCGTGCTCTAATCAATCCCCCTTGTGCTCATCTCCCCCTCCCGCCAGCGCCGCAGGCCTCCGGCTGGGGCTTGCTGGGCTGGCAGCGCTGCGGCGCCACCGCCGAGCCGAGGAACAATGCTACCCTGCCGCGCGCTCTGCCATCGTAGTCGTCACGTCATCGTCGCCTCGTCGTCCTCCTCCTCCTCCTCCTCCTCCTCCTCCTCCCCCTCTTCCTCCTCAACATTCGTATCATCATCCTATTCATGGTTCTCGTATCTTGGTTACCTTATTCCGTGTCTTCATCATTGGTGTCAGCATCAACACTGCTTCATTGCCTTCGCAAAGTCGCCATTGCCCTCCTCTCGCAACTTCTCTCTTATCCCCCTTCGCCCTCCTCGACCTCATCATCGTCAAACGTCGTCGCCCTTCTCATGTTTATCATGCCTCCGATTCCCCACGCAATGCCTCCAATCCCCCCCCCCCCTGAAATGCCCATCCCCTCGTTGCCTCCATCCTTCTCCATAGCCGTTTTGGCTCAAGCAGCCATGGGCGATTTCGTCGAGAATCCTTTGCTGGCTGTTTGCACATTCTTGCCACGGCCGCCAACAGATCATGCTGTGGCTCCACCCAGGCGTGAACGTTCATCTAAGAACAAGCATGCCAGGGCTATTTTCGCTAGGAATTCAAAGAATTGGCGCAACCTGCCACCGATGTCGCACGCCCGCCCGCGGCCGGGGTCTTGGCTCACGAGTGGGGCGAACGACGAGACACACAAGTGGGGCGTTGGTTGCAAGGTCTGCGCGGCGTTGCAATTACCCAACGAGTTCGCTACGTTCAGCGCGAGGTCAGGTGCTGCCATGGACTTTCGGAAGTTCAAGAAGCATGCCGCTTCCCGAGCGCACGTGGATGCCGTCCATCAGCTCTTTCAGGTTGACGCTGCTGCAGAGGTCGTGGCCCCATCGAAAGAGCTGTTCCAGCAGGCCATTCGGTATTGCACTGAGGCCAAGCCCCTCAACGGCGGCAACGGGGGCGACGTGAGGTCGTGGCTGAAATCGAAGCGCATCGCGCGGTGCATTTCAGACGTGTTGCTGGATTATGATCGGGCGTTCTTGGGCTCATGCGCATCCATAGCCATGCATCAGGATGTGAAGGCGCCGCGGCTTCTTGCGAGGTTCAGTGCGTCATCCCAGCAGTGCGTCATCAAGAAGGGCGCGATGGGCATTTCTTCCAACTTTGGGACTACTTCGATGGACATCCGGAGGGCCACCATCACTGTGCTTCGGAATCTCTGCACTCCCCGATTGGATCCACCGGGGAAGAAGGCATGCCAGCCTAAAGTGGACATGGAGTTGTACAACTACGTTGCCACGCACGTCCACCTGTTCGATGCGGATGGGGCAAGCGATGAGCAACGAGCAGGGAGAATCCTCAGCTCTGCGACGCTCGGAGCACAGCCTGTGCTGCCCAACGTGGATGCGCTCATCAGGGACAAGGCCCACGCCAGCCGCAGGTTGACGTCGAGGCCGTGGACCGCAGACGAGTTCTTGGCCTCGGTGATGGCGGACTACGTCACAGGACCAGAGTCGATCATCCACCTGATCCAGAACTCGCCAGACATAACCAGCATCTTCGACAAGAAGGTGAAGTCCATCTGCGACGCTCCGTTCAACGCGCGCCGCAATCGCAACCTGCGGCACGCTCAGCAGCGGTTTGATAATTCGTCCAAGCCTTTGGGCCGATTCAGCTAAGCTGCCTTGCGGCATTCCGACTCCCGGGCCCCCCCTTTTGCCAAAGTTTTGAAGGGGGTGCTTTTGGCTCCCCCCATCCCCCCCAACGTGCCGGAAGCCTGGTCCTGAAGCAACGGTCAGAGGTCGCACGCTCCAGGGCGCCGATGACTGCAGGCGGATCGTTTGTTTTGATGCAGTGTGGACAACAACAATTGACGCTGCAATTAGACGAGCTGGCAAGGTACCGGGCAGGGTTGCGAAGGCATTCGTGACAAGCATCACTGCTGAGAAGGTGTTGCAGCTCGCAATGATGGCCGACGCAGGACATGAGTGCTTGCGCATCACCCGGAGCCACGACTCAGAATCGTACGACGTGGCCGAGATGACTGAGTTATTGGCCGACTTCGTTCACCGGATAGATTTCCTATTTGTAAGAGGCTCCGCCCAAGGACCTGCTGTGAGAATCAGCCTTTCCTGAGGAGAACGATTGCGGGTGAGGAGCAGGAGGAGGAGCAGGAGGAGGACGATGATTGGGCTAGGGGGAGGGATGAGGATAATGACGAAGAGGAGGATGCAGGAGAAGGGCAAGGAGACGAAAGAGGAGGAGGAGAAGGAGGGGGAAGGGAAGATAGAGGACAGCGGGTTGTTCATGCTGCCTCGATAAGTCCCAGGATGTGGGTTCACGCAGTACGCCACCCAGAGTTTGGTTACCCAGCGTCGCGCCACTTTCGCGAAGGTGACGGTAGTGTGATGGGCGGCCCAAGTCAGATGAGCCAGGATGTTATCTCGCGGTGCCCGAGACGGATGGGGTTACCCTCACCATCCAATCTCTGCATGCAGAATTTCCAGCATGGGAGCTCATCCAGTCATTCCGAGCTTTCAGTTTGAGTAATCCTGGAGAATTGCGTTCTCATGATTCTGCAGTGGCTCGTCTCGCTCAAGTATTCAAGGTAGATCAGATAAAATTGGTGGAGCAAGTGCAAGACGCTCGTTCTTACGCTCAGCGAGTCTATTCGAGCCAGGCCAACACTGCGTCCAGCATCGATGCGTGGGCTGCTGCTTTCCAGAAAATGACTGATCGCCGGATGATGGTGCACCACCCAACCGACGCTTTGGCCCTTGTGCTGGTTCGGTACGCCGCGTTTTGCGGCTGCACGACAGGTGGAGTTGAACGAGGTCTCGGAGCTGCAACCCGCCTCCTTGGGAAACATCGGTTGCTCCTCGATGATAGAGCGTTGCTGGCAGAGCTGAAGATCATGACTGACACGGAGGGCGTCAACGTGGAGCAGTTGCTGGGAGATGCGCAGGAGATCTGGAGGAACACCTTCGGCTCGGTGCGCACGTTCCGGGGGGGCAGGTTCTCGACGAAGATCCAAGGACTACGTTCTCCTCTTCCTCCACCTCCTCCCCCCCCTCCCCCTCCTCCCCCCCCCCCTCTTGTCCTTCTCGTTATCCTCCTCCTCCTCCTCGTTCGCCTCCTCCTCTCCACCTCTTTCTCCGGTCCCACTCCTGCCACTCCTTCTCGTCTTGGTCCTCCACCTCCTCCCCCACCCCGTGCCCCCCTATCCTTGTCGCCCTTGTCGCGTCCATCGTCCCCATCGTCACTTTCATCTGCCCACTTTCGTCAGATTCGTTCCTCAACTAGTCTTTCTTCGTCATTTCTGCACCCCCCAAAGCACGAGTGCCCTTTCTCTGCTGTTTGCTAGATCCCAAGCCACCCGCGCGCGAGGACACCTCTCAGAGGACTGAGGCAGCTTGGATCCGTGACCGGGAGAAACGCATTGCTGCTGGGGCCAAATCGTCAACCAAACGATCCTGGTTAGAAATTAGCAGTGAGGCATCTGCCAAGGGGGCTTCTGAAAAAAACTGCTGGGGTGGATGCTGAATACGATGAACTGGAGATTAACGCTAGAATCCGCAAGCTAGAGGCCGCTGAGAGGGGGCATCTTCTTCCAGGCGAGATGGACGAGCGAATGCCTCAGGAAATCGCAATGATGCAGAAGACGAGGGGCAAGAACGACAGGAAATTGGAACGGGAGGATGTCAAAAAACTTGCGTCGCCCCGTCCTGCTCCAAGAGTTGCATTGGAGAATGTCAAAGTATTTATCTCGGAGAATCCATCTGGCTGTCGCCGCCCGCGCCAACCTTACATGAGACGAGTGAGTTGGATCAGGCCTGGCAGCATTTTCAAGGCGATTCAAGTCGTGGCGACGCGGACTTGGCCGACGTGCATCTAATGTCCTTCCTCCAACAGATCATCTAACGTCCACGTTGGCAAGGGTGACCCCGAGGGCCGAGGGGTCGGCGGGCGTGCAGGTGGAAGCGAAGCTCACGAATGCCATCGCAACGAGTTCTATGAGCAGAGTGGGAGATCGGCTCCATGTTGACATGTATGTGGTGAACGACCTTGCTGTGCCAGGACAGCGCATTTGCACCCCGGAGCTGATCCTCAAGAACGGCGTGAACGCCCCCAGCTTGTTTTACAGACCTGGTGTGAGCACGAAGCGCTACCTCTGGATCATGAAGAGCTTCGCTGACATCCGCCGCCCTCTCAGCCCCCGCCCTAACATCCCATCCATCCCATCTCTCCCTTCTCCTTACTCTCTATTTCCCCTCCCTCCCCTCTCCCTCCCTCCCTCCCCCCTCCATCCCTCCCGCCATTCTCCCATCTCCATCCGACGTTTTAGCATTTCACAATTACTTGATTTGCAAACCTTTGAACAGCCCAAGCGATGACATGGCTTCGGGAAGTGGCAGGGAGAGGGTTGCCGCCCACCGTCCAACATGCCATCCAATATCTCAAGCCTGCCGACAGCATTGCTGGGCATGCGGATTACCAATGATTTTGCTGATTTTCATCGCGAGGTTGCCGCCTTGGTGAGGGCTGCTGCGCGGAGCCCATGCAGCAAATGGGCACTGCTCGGATCTGAGCGTTCGTTCTTGCCGAAGTACCTGAAGTTGACGTCGGGCCCGGCGGCGCAGCACCGCCCCTGGGACGTGGTTGCGCTGTGCCGCGCGAAGGAGAAGGCGGTGGCTGACGCGCCCCATCGCACACCCTGGCTGGGGCAGATAGGAGGGATAAGAGAGTCGGAGGAGAGATGGGTGATGAGAGGGGGGACATGCCCCATCTCCTCGTCCAGTGCACCCTCTGACTTTCCTGTCCCCTGAGGCTGTGTGGGGCTGCCTGCCCAGCGCGATGATCTTGGGTGAGTTCATCGCCTTCGTGCAGCGGGCCGTGGCGCTCGAGCCCACCGCTGGCGCGCGCGGGCGCTAATTGACAATTGGACGTATCCAGCGACGGGGCGCTGGAAGATGCGAGACAAATGAGTCTCTTCGAAATTCTCGACGCTTCGCGTATCCCCACCAGCCCATCCAGAAACGATCAGCAGGGGAGTTGGTGAATGAGGGGCGGCAGGACGCATGCAGTCGCGCAGCCGTCTTAGAGAAAACAAGGATCACACATAGCTTCCCGCATTGAAGTTTTAGATGGGAATCAGTGCAAGCTACGATGGTGCGTCGATGAGGGGTGAGGGGTGTTTCGATGACTCGTAATGGCTGATGCACTGATGTGTGTCGTAAGCTCGCGTGCGTTCCGAAACTTGGCGGCATCTTTGGGCTCTCTTGGGATTCTCTTGGGCCCCTCTCGGGGCTTCCCGGGGCTCTTTATTGGGGCTCTCCTGAGGTTCTCTAAGGGCCTTCTTGGGGTATCTTGGGGCTCTTTTGGGGCGTCTTGGGACCCTCTTGGGGTTCTTTGGGTGGGTCTGGGGGCCTTCTTGGGGCTCTTTCGGGTTGTCTGAGGGGCCTCTCGGGGCCGTATTGGTCCTCATGGCTAAAGAAGGGGAGAGGCCTCAATTCTTGCCCCCCCCCCCCCCCCCTTGGAGGCTCAAACATGCCGTCTTGGGAGCATACTGGCCCGCTCTTGGAGCGCTCTTGGGCGCTCTTGGGGCCGTCTTGGGGCTCTCTTGGGCCCCTCTTGGGGCTGTCTTGGACCATCTTGGAGCCATCTTGAAGCCTCAAGAGCCCTTTGGAAGCGAAAGCGCGAGACGGCAAACACACATGGAGTTTCCGTATGTGTTTGAACGAGTTTGGCCTCGTGGCGGGGTCCTTGGAGACTTCGGATAGCACTCGAAACCGTATTGGGGCCGTCTTGGGGCCTCTTGGACGCGTGTCGGAGGCTTTCTTGACCCGTCTACCACTATCGTGGGCCATCTTGGAGGCCATCTTGCGCTCTCGGGGGCCTTTTTGGAACCATATTGGGCCATCTTGGACGTTGCTATGCCCCCCCCCCCCCTCCCCCCGTCCAAGCGCAGGGGGGGTGGGGGGCCTAAACCTCCCGAGCAGGGAAAGGCAGGAGGGGTTGGAAAGGGAAACGCCCTAGACCACCTGCGCCCAGAGGGCTGGTGGGATTCTCATGGGCATCCTTTCGGCGTCTGTTCCTGCGACGAATGGCCCTTCAGATGCGACACTCAAAGCCTCAAAGCGCCCATGACAAACGAGCCCCATACAAACGATATCAAATATGCGGTTGATCTTGCTCACCCTCTCGCTTCTAATCCTTATCCCCCTCTCCCCCTTCTCTGCCTACCCCTCCCCCAATATCCTGCTGGTGCTGCTGCTCATCCGATCTCCTTCTCCACCTCGTCGTCCTTCTTCTTTCTCCCTCTTCGCCGCGTGCATCTCTCTACTAGGCAGCGTTCGGGCCCTGGCAGCTAGGGGAGTGGAAGGAGGCGGAGAAGGGAAGGAGCCTGTGAGATGGGGGGATCCAGGAGGAGCAGGAACCAGGAGGAGACAGGAGGACGTTGAGGATTGGGCGTTCCATCCCAAACGCGTGCCACAATATCTCAACTTAGACATCGATGCTTGAGAGGTCGGGCATGTTCTTTATCGTCGTCGGACCCCCTCTCTACACCGTGCCGCATCAAAACCGTTTCTTTTCCCCTACCTAGGCTCTGCCCCGAAGGGTTCTAACTCTATGAGCTTGAAGGGCCGGGCAGCTTTCCACGCCCCGGGCGGTTCCCCCAGGATCCGCCCCGCGGTTCCCCCAGTGACGTTCCCTTAGCTTAGCATAGCTCAGTTTAGCTTCATCTTAGCTTCGCTTAGCTGTAGCTCAGCTTAACTTAGCTTAGTTTACCTTAGCTTAGCTTTAGCTCAGCTTTAGCTTAGCGTTGGATTAGCTTCAGCCTAGCTTCAGCTTTAGCTTAGCTTTAGCTTAGCGTGAGCTTAGCTTTATTTTTGGTTTAGTCTAGCTTTAGCTTAGCTTTAGCTTAGCTTAGCTTTAGCTTAGCTTTAGATTAGCGTTAGTTTTGCTTCAGCTTAGTTTTACTGAGCTATAGCTTAGCTTGATATTAGCTTCAGCTCAACTTCAGCGTTGCTTTAGCTTTGGCTTAGCGTTAGCTTAGCTTGAACTTAGCTTCAGCTTAGCTTTAGCTTAACTATAGCTTAGCTTTAGCTTAGCTTTAGCTTAGCGTTAGCTTAACGTTAGCTTTGCTTTAGCTTAGCTTTAGCTTAGAGTTACCGTTACTACTACTGCTGCTTTCCTAGGGGGTCCAACTCCTAGGTAGGGTCGCACTGGGATACTCATGCTTTCATTCCTCTCATTCTCATTCCCTTTCTCCCATCTCATCCCGTTCCTCTTTTCTCCACCTTCCATCGCCCATCGCCCATTACCCCCTGTTCCTGGTTTTTAATCCTTCCGATCCTTCCTCCTCCGTCCTGGTTATCCCCATGTGTTCTCTTGTTTGCCATCTGCCCATCTCGATCCTTCGTGCTATCCCGCCCGCCGGCAGGGCGTGGCCTCGGCGCCGGCGCAGCGCGCGGCTGCCACCCCAGGAGCCACCGCGCCTGCTCGTGGCGCCGCAGAGGAGAGAGGAGGAATGACAGAGGAGAAGGACGACGACGACGAGCAGCAGCATCAGCAGCAGCAGCATCACATGATCTGGGCAGTTGAAACGGCAAAGGTTTGTCAGGACCTCCGGTGCCATGTGCCCCCAGACTGAGGGGCTTCTCAGATGCCACGTGCCATCGAGCCGAGGCGAGGGCGAAAGCGCAAGGAAAGAAGAATCAGGACGAGAAGGCGAGGGTGGACAAGGATGAAGATGAAGTAGAGGAGGAGGATGAGGGGGATGCCAGGTCACGTCGTCTATTTTCTCTTCCTCATCCCCAATGCCCCCACGCAGCTTACCCACGCCGCCCTTGGCGCAGTCGAGGACGTCACGAAGGGACTTCGCCAGTCGGGAACGTCCCCAATTTGCGAGGTGGCTTCGGCAGTCAGGAACATCCCCGACTGTTCTAAGGGTATGGGTAACGTAATGCTATTACGCAGTTACCCATATCATTCACAGCATGGGGACGCCCCCGACAGGCGAAGAGGTTTCGCCAGTAGAAGACATCCCCGACAATCGAATCTGCGTCGGGGACGTCCCCGACTGTTCTACGGGCATGGGTAAAGAAATGCTTACATTGCTACACATATCCTTCGAACAGTCGGGGACGTCCCCGACAGGCTCGGAGGATTCACCAATCGGGGACGCCCCCGTTTGTGGAAGCCCCCTCGCCAGTCGGGGACGTCCCCGACTGTTCTAAGAACATGTGTATCGTAATGACAGTACGCCCTTACCAATATCGTTAGAACAGTGGAAGGGGGTCCCCGAGGAGGCTTCGGCAGTCGGGGACGTCCCCGACTGTTCTAAGGGCAATGGTACTACCGTTACCCATGCCCTTAGAACAGTCGGGGACGTCCCCGACTGGCGAAACCTCCTCGGGGACGTCCCTGACTGTTCTAAGGATATGCGTAACGACGTACAATCATCACGTTACCCATTCCCTTAGAACAGTCAATCGGGGACGTCCCCGACTGTTCTAAGGACCTGAGTAAATCATGAATGATATAACGTCGTTACCCATGTCCTTAGAACAGTCGGGGACGTCCCCCGACTGTCGGGGACGTCCCCGACTGTTCTAAGGACATGGGTAACGACGTTATATCATTCATGATTTACTCAGGTCCTTAGAACAGTCGGGGACGTCCCCGAAGGTCATCATGGTCGAATGCTTTCAGACTCACCAGGGGCGGCGTCGATATGTTCCACGAGCAGCAGTGAGGGCGGTGACTGTTCCAAGGAGTGGGGTAAATTACCCCGCGCCTTGGAACAGTCGGGCGCTCTCCGGAGCTTCACGCATGATCAAGGTGCTCGTCGCAATGTTTCGGCCGTTGTCGTCGCGCTGAGGGTCGGGGGGCTAATCAATTTCAAGACGCATCCTGAAACTCCACCTCCTTTATAATCCCCCACTCCCTTCTTGCCCCCCCCCCCCCCCTCGTTGACCTTTATCCCTTCTTCCAGCCTCAGCTGCGTTGATTTAATCAAATGCTCCACAAAGCCCCCCAAGATATTTGAGGCATGGCCTGTCGCTCTGGAATGATAGGGGTACTTGGCTTGGTGGACCAAATGCGGTGAAGGTCAATGGGAAGGGACGAGGGATGATATGGGGATAGCCAGGGAGTAGTACACATGAAAAGAAGATGATGACAGCTGGTGGACAGTCAATGAATGATGTCGCAGCGCTTGGCCCCTGGACAGTCAATGACTGATGGCGCCTCGCAGTCAATGATGCTGCATCCTCTGGTCCCCTTTGGACATGTTTTACCTTGGGTCACTGCCAGGGGGGAGGAGGAGGCCTTGGCATTGATGGGGCAGAGGGTAGCGTGGGTAGGCGAAGGAGGGGCATGGAGGGATGACAAAGAGAATGATGACGAGAATGTGTTAGCTGTCCTGCTAAGTTCTGGCTCGAAAGCCACTTCGCTCGCGTGATCTTACGATCCGCCCGCCAGAATTCTGGGCGGCCGTCGCCACGGGGAGGCGCGCTGCGCCGGCCGCCAGCAAGTCCGCACCAAGAAGCTCGTCAAGCCAGCGCAGTCATCTTCTGGCGCTAGCAGCTCGGCACCCACCTCGTCGCACGTCGACCAGCACAACTCGAAGCTCATGTCCGACGTCCTGAACGCGTATCACTACATCAACAGCCTCCCTGAGTTTGAGGGGATGCACACGGCCGCGCCCTCCAATCTGGCTGATGGTGGTCACATGGCCCCGTGTGCCGACGACGCTGCTGTTTCTGCTCTATCTAGCAGGAACTCGTACTTGGCTTGTGGCAATGTTTGGTGGGTGGATTTGACGTTCAATGTGCAGCCCGGAGTGCCTGTGACCCAGCATTCCGTTGACGTCATCAAAGCTGAGATCTTCGGCGACGGCCCGCCTCCTGTCTTCCCAGATACTATCAGCGTCGCTGTGATGTCGAAGGAGATGCCATCAGCCCGCTTCAGTCGGCTGGTCAGGATCAGCCCCGAGGCCTGGAGGGTGCAATCGATGATGAGAGGAAGGTGGCGACAATGATGAGGTCAGGGGTGTGAGAGGGAGGATGACAGGAGTCTGCGAGGAGGCAGATGAGGATTACGAGGAGGAGGATGAGGATGACTGGACGCCGAATGACGTGGGCACGTCCTCTTTCGAAGCCTCCTCTTTTTCCTCCTTGCTGTTCCTTCCCCTTCTCCTCCTGCCCCTTCTTATCCTCATCCCCCCAAAATAAAATAAAAGCAACGCGTGCCTCCAGGCGCTACCGAGTAGGCGAGCTGGTTCGCCCTCTGGTGGTGAAGTCCTGCGCTTGAGGTGGGTCGATGCGTGGCCGGGTGCTCCTCCCCCTCTTGCTTCTCTTTCCAGCTCAATTCTCCTCCCTTATCCTCGCGTTGCCCGATCCTTCCTCTGCTTTCTCTCCCAGCCTTCCTCGCAATGTCCTCCTCCATCCCTTTGTGCCGTCCTCATCTGCCTTCTCCCCCATCTGTCTTCGCGCTACTTATCCTGCTCGTTCCTCTTCGTTCTCCTCCTCCTGGTCATCCGCATCGTCCTTCTTCCCCCTCCTCTCCCTCATCCTCCACCTCTTCCATCGCCCTCTTCCCCCTGTGCCCCCCTTCTCTTCCACTTCGATCTGCCGCTCCTGAGGGCGAGGGGGTAGAGGGCAAGAATGAGGGGCTACGATGAGAATGTTTGACGCTTCGCGCATCCCCACTAGCCCGTCCAGAACCGATCAGCAGGGGAGTTGGTGAATCAGGGGCGGCAAGGCGCATGCAGTCGCGCAGCCGTCTTCGAGAAAACAAGGATCACGCATAGCTTCCCGCATTGAAGTTTAAGATGGGAATCGGTGCAAGTCACAATGGTGCTTCGATGAGGGGTGAGGGGTGTTTCGATGACTCGTAATGGCTGTTGCACTGAGTTGTGCCTTAAGCTCGCGTGCGTTCCGAAACTTGGAGGCATCTTGGGGCTCTCTTGGGATTCTCGTGGGCCCCTCCTGGGGCCTCATGGGGCTCTTTCTTGGGGCTCTCCTGAGGTTATCTTAAGGCCTTATTGGGGCTACTTGGGGTTCTTTTGGGGCGTCTTGGTGCCCTCCTGGGGCTCTTTAGGCGGGTCTTGGGGCCTTCGTGGGGCTCTCTTGGGGTGCCCGAGGGGCCTACTGGGGCCGCCTTGGCCCTCATGGCTAAAGAAAGGAGGGGGGGTGGGGGGGGAGGGGGCTCAATTCTTGCCCCCGCCCGCCCGCCCCCCCATCGGAGGCTCAAACATGCCGTCTTGGGGCCCTCTTGGCCCGCTCTTGGCGCGCCCTTGGGCGCTTTGGGGGCCGTCTTGGGGCTCTCTTGGGCCCCTCTTGGGGCTGTCTCGGGCCATCTTGGGGCCATCTTGAGGCCTCGAGAGCCCTTCGGAGGCGAAAATGCGAGACGGCAAAAACCATTGATTGTCTTTAGGTGTTAAAAAGATGTTGGCCTCTTGGGGGGTCCTTGGAGGCCTCGGAGGGCACTTGAAACCGTCTTGGGGCCGTCTTCAAGCATCTTGGACGCGTGTCGGAGGCTATCTTGACCCGTCTACCGCTATATTGGGCCATCATGGAGGCCATCTTGCGCTCTCGGATGCCCTCTGGGAGCCATCTCGGGCAATCTTGGGCGCTGCTATGCACCCCCCCCCCCGCCCAAACGCCCCCCGAGCAGGGAAAGGCATTAGGTTGGACAGGGGCGCGCCCTAGACCACCTGCGCCCAGAGGGCTGGCGGGGCGCGGGCGGGTGGCGGGGGGGGCGGGGGGGGGGGGGGGCGGAGGGGGGGGGGGGGGGGGCGAGGGGGAGGAGAAGGAGGGGAAGGAAAATGAGGGGGAGGGGGGGGGAGGTGGAGGAGGAGGACGTTTGGAGGATGATGGTTGGAGTGGTTGACGAACCCTAAGCGCCACAAGAAATGGTCTACGCGTTCTTCCTTGCAGCGGCCGAGGACTTGAAGAAGGTTGGCAACGACGCAGACCGCGCCGCTGCTTGGCGCCAGTGTGCTCTTTCCTGCCCCATGGAATTCATTTTCCTTGAGAACGAGCCGTCCGGCACTGGAGGGCGGTGAACCTCCGTGAGAGGATTGGCACGAGGTACGTGGCAGTGTATCGTCCTGCAGGACACTCATCTAAACATCGGGTTCGTTTTCATGCCCCTCCCTTCTGGTCGGCGGCCCAGCGTGGCCCATCCTTGCCCCCTGGTCCCCTGCGGGTCGGCGATCTCAATGTGGCCCTGTCTTGTCGGTGGGTCCAACGTGGCCCAGCGTGGCCACTAGCGAAAAGGTTGAGGGGCGGGTAAGAGTGGACGCAGAATGATACCAACGTCGCGCAGTGCAGCGCATCTTCGAAGTCGCCCACTGGAAGATGAGCGAGGAGCGTCGCTTGGGCAAGGAACTGAATGCGAAGCTGGCGTCGGCTGCGTGGCAGGAGCATTGCGACATGAGCAGCGCGGGCGAAAAGTTCACCGATGGCTTCGTGGATGCAGCACTCACCGTTTACTTTCGCGTCTTGGCAGACGATGAGTGCAGGACCATAGTCATGGACGCTGAGAACACCTGGGGGAAGCGCACCCCATGGGACAGCGCGCACAAGCTCGAGGCGGCCGCGAAGAAGTGTGGCCAGAGGGAGCAGGGCGTGATCAACCTGAGGTGGGTGCTGCACGGGGTGACGGACTTGGTGACGAATGGGCACCAGCCCGCGTCTGCTTTCAGCGTCCGTGCGTTGTCAGGAAAGGGCATGCCGAACAACAGGGGGATGGCCGACCTCATCCTTTACAAGATGCAGGTCATGAAATACTGTTTGGCAAGCGTGCTGGCTCCTCTGAATTACGACAGCGAGGAGAAGGGGCTGGTGGCTTCGTGCATTGGATCTCATGGCAAGTACCGTTCTGTCTTCGGATATGATCACGAGCAGCTCTCCAAGGTCTGGCTTCACAAACACGCGAAGCCTCTGCAAGAGCTCATCAAGATGTTCGCGGACAGCGGGGTTTCCAATTTAGTGTTGCCATCGTCCATTATGCCTATGCCGTCGTTGCCCCCCCCCCCCAGGAGGCATGCGCAACGCGGGCAAGGATGAGGGTTGAGGAGGGGGGGGAGGAGGAGGATGATAAGGATGAGGGGGGAAGACGAGGAGGAGGATAAGGAGGACCTCTAACCTGTTTAAGTTTTTATTGCCTCAGAGGAGCTGGTGCATGGCATCGACTACGACGGCCCCATCAAGAACGCGGTTCGCTTCAACAGCTCCATGGAGGAGCTGTTCGACAGGACGGAGATCAAAGAAGTGTTGACCAGACTGATCGAGCAATCGCACAGCCATCTCGGTACTGTTCCGGAGTCGGCTCGCCGGGCGCCAGTGGAAGTCACCGATGACGCAGAGAACCATTCCATCGCGCTCGGCTTCGCCATGAAGAAGGGGGGCCCAGGTAGCCTCTCGGACCGCCTTGGTGAGCAGACAGCCAGCATGAGGGATGTGCTCGAGAAGAAATGGAAGATCTTCGAGAAATTGGCTTGCTTGTCAGAGGATGCTAAGCACACGCTCGAGACCATCGAGACCGCTGCCCGTCAGAAAGTTTCGGACCACGTTGCCATCATCGTGGAAGGCAGCACGAGCCAAGCTATGGGCAATCTCATCAGCAATACTTTCGTTGGGGGGCTCAGGGGAGACGATCACAAGAAAGTGCTCATTATTTATGATAACAAGCAGGCGGGCGAATCCATGACAGCTCCCCACATTCGCATGCCATCGTTCAAGTCAGATCGGCTGAAAAAGATGATGATTTTGCCTGTGGCTGTTCCGCCTGACTAGGGAGATGGGTCTGTTTCGACTTCAGTAGAGATTGATTGCCCTTGTTGCGCACGCAAAAAAGAATGGAGATGACGAGGGAGGGGAGGGGGGGAGGACAACGTCTATAAGCTCAGATATACGATTACACTTCCCATGCTTTGTCTTTGCCCACGCCCCGCTCCCTTTCATGTCTCTCATCCCCCAACTATTCTCTCCTGCCCTCTCCGTCCTCAATGCCCCCCTTTCTGGTCTTCACTCCGCTCCTTCTCCTGCTCCGCATCCTCCACCACACCTTTTCTAATTATTAGCGCTTCGAATGTCCACATCAGCCCATCCTAAAGCAAGGTTTCACACGAAGAATGCCAATCATCTGGTTTGTCGCTCGCTTCGCCTTTTGGGCGCATGTCTGGGTTATTCGGGGGCTTGCTTGGGGATGTGTTCAACGTCTCGTGGATCCCTTGGGGCACCTGAGCTATCTCTTGGGGCTTTCTGGGGGTTACTTCGAGGTGTGATCCGGGCATTATTAAAGCTCTTTGGGCCTCTCCTTGTGCGTCTTCGTGCGCGTTCAAGTTCTAGCTAGGCTTGATAAGCTAACTCATGTCATCTCATTTTGGTCGCTTCTTGCGTCCAGGGACTCCCTTGGAGGCCCTGCGCAAGCCTCGGAATCGTATAGAAGGGGAAACGCGGAAACGCAGAAGTCATTAATTCCCTTGAGATATTCAACGATTTGGGGCCCTCAAAGGCTTCCTGTTTTTTTTTTCGGGAGGTGAGGGGGGTCTGAATTGTGGTCTGTCGTGCAAGAGTAGACCGGGGACCAAACTTGACAAAAAAAATAGGAATTGTGGGATTTCCATGTTTTTCCAA
The DNA here is from genome assembly GCA_963575745.1 of Prorocentrum cordatum. Lineage (NCBI taxonomy): Eukaryota > Dinophyceae > Prorocentrales > Prorocentraceae > Prorocentrum > Prorocentrum cordatum. The sequence goes on along the minus strand of CAUYUJ010016560.1, from coordinate 723,476 downwards.
TTCCTCGGCGCTGTTCGGCGCTGTTTTTTGTTTGTGCCTCGCGGGTTTTGTTAGTCGGGCCCCTCAGGGGTGTGGGATTTTCTGGACTCCCTGGGGGTTCTGGAGGCCTCCTGGAGGCCTGGAGAGCCGTCGGAAGGGTGTCGCGGGCTGCGCGGGAGCGTGTTGGGCCGTTCTTCACGTTCTGGGGGCTCCTTGGGGTCGTCATGGGCTGTCGTTCGGCGACTTGGGGTCTCCCCCCGGGAAGCCGGGAGGCGCGGTACCGGCCAGATGTCAGGGGATGTGTAGGACCCCCGAGTAGGAGTCCCACTTTGAAAAAAAGGGGGGATTCTGGGAATTCCTTTTTTTTTTTCTCTCAAAATCCTCGATCTTCGAGGGTTGGAAGCGGGATAACGTGAGAAAGCGAAAAACATTAGAAAAACCATGAGACATCAACGATGCTACCCTCTTTGGGCTCTCTCGGGACGGCTCTCACAGCTCTCTAGGGCTGTTCTGGGAGCCTCGTCGGAGTATTTCTGGGGCCTCTCAGGGATGGGGGGTGTTTGGGGGGCTCCTGCTCCCGCTCTTGGCCCCATCTTGGGCCTGTTCTGGGGTGGTCTGGGGCTGTCCTAGGCGCCTCTTCGGCAGTCTTGGAGCCTTCTTGGCCCGTCTTGGGGCCGTCCTGAGGGTCTCTTGGGTGGTCTTGGGGCGGTCTTGGGAGCCTAGTCGGCGCTCTTGGACCGATGGAAGCTCGAAAACGCGAGAAGCCAAAAACATTGAAAACAAAACAAATGAACATCTACGATTTTGGCCTCTTCGGGCCGTCCCGGGACGCCTCTCGGACCTCTCTTGGGGTCTCTTGGAGGTTACCTGGGAGCCTCGAGAGCTGTCGAAGGCTGACTTGGGCTGCTTGGGAGCGTTTTGGACCATCCTTTCGCATTCCAGGAGCTCCTGGGAGGCGTCTCGGGCCCTCCTGGAGCGCTGAGGAGGCCCCCCGTAACGCCCGGGGGAGTGGTACCGGGAGCGTTCCCGAGCTGTCACGGGGAGGTGTGTCACCCGGGGCTGGGGGCACTCTATTGGGGTGCCTGTTGGGGCGTCTTCGGGGCCTCTTATGGTATTTTTGGAAGCTCTTATGGGGGCCTCTTGGGGATTGGGCGAATCTTGGAGCCTCTTGGGGTCTCCTGGGGGGCCTCTTGGGCCAAAACGCTCGAATCTTCGGTTCCTCTTCCCCGTCTTGGGCGCCGATTCGGGGCGTTCTTGGGCGGTTTGGGCGCCTCGGGGGCCGTCTTGGTCCCCTCGTGGGGGGGCTTCCTCGACCGGCTTGGGTGCCTCTTGGGCCGTCTTGGACGCAGTAGAAGCCCAAAAGGCGAACACGCCAGAAATATGGGGCTCTATTGGAGTGCCCATTGGAGCGTGTTCGGGGACTCTTTTTGTGTTTTTGCGGGTCTCTTGGGGACCTCTTAAGCTTCTTGGGCGTTTCTTGGAGCCTCTTGGGTCCTCTGGGGGCCTCTTGGGCCAAATTGCTTGCATGTTCGGCTCCTCGTCCCCGTCTTGGGCGCCGACTTGGGGCGTCGTTGAGCGGTTTAGGCGTCTCGTGGGCCGTCTTAGCCCCCTCGTGGGCCGTCTTGGAGCCCTCTTGGGGGTATCCTCGGCCGTCTTGGGTGCCTCTTGGGCCGTCTTGGACGCCTATTGAGGCTCTCTCGGGGCGCCTCGGGGAGCGTTTTCGGGGCCTTCGTGGGGGCCTCCTGGGGGGCCTCTTGGGGCCTCCTGGGGACCTTTTGGGGCCTCCTGGGGGGCTTCTGGGGCCGAAAGTTCGGAATTTGAATATGGTTGTTCACCTCTGGGACCCCTCTGGGGCTCGTCCTGGGGCTCTCTTGGGCTGTCTTGGGTGCCTCTCGGGCCGTCTTGGGACCCTCTTAGAGCCATATTGGGGGCCTGTGGGGCAGTCTTGGGTGCCTCTTGGGTCGTCTCGGACGCAGTGGACGCCCAAAAGGCAAATGCGCCAAAACTGTAAGTTTCCCATGGGAAATCGACTATGCTTGCTGATTGGGCCTCTCTCGGGGTGCCTCTTGGGGCGTCTTCGGTGCCTTCGGGGGCCTTCTTGGCGTTATGGGAATCGTCTTGAAAGGCGTCTGGAGCCATCGCTGCGGCCTCCTGGGGCCTCCCTGCAGCCTCTTGGGGCCCCGTTGGCCCCGGGTCGCTGAAACACTTTTTTTTTCAATGCATTATATATATATATATATATGTATATATATATATATATAAAAGGAAGACGACGCCCTGGCCCCACATTTGTGGTCGTGGTCGTGGGCTGTATCTTGCGTCGCATGTTCAACCCTGAAGCCCACAATCTGATGTTCAGTGGCATGACGATGGACTTCCCCGACGGCTCCTCCGCCAACTTCGTTGCCACGTTGACAAGCGTTCTCGGTGACGAGTCTGGGTTGCACCAACCCTTGGCTCTGCAAGGGCAACGTGGGAACCAAACGCTGCTGCCAATGCCTCAACATCGTCAACCGCAACTGGGTGGGGGCAGATAAGCTCGGGGAGGGCACCCTGCTTCAGGACTACACCTCAGCCACTGACCTGAGCAAGTGCGCGTTCCACACCAAGGCTTCCATAACTGTTTTGGCGGATGACCTCGCTGAGAAGAAAGCGACGTGGGGAAAATAGCGTTCAAAAAGTATAAGATCGATACGGACTGGAACTACTCACCTTGCAAATTTGTTTCGGATCCGCACCTCAAGCGCATTGTGGACCCAGCGTCCCAGAACACCTTTGACTGGGTGCACAATAGTTTGTCTGGAGTCTGGGGTTCGACAGAATAACACGTTTTTTTATGCAATTGGGCAGTCTGGCATCAAGTCGAAACATCGCCTTGCATATCTTGAAATGTACAAGTGGCCAAGCAGGATACACAGCACATCCAACACAGGCGTGAGTATGTCCTCAGTGAAGCGATGCGATAGCAGTTGGAAACGCCAATCGTGGGAAAGTTCTTGCTCGGAAGTGTTGTCTATTCATGCTCCCTTTTGCGCAGCTGTGGAAGTGTGCAAATTTTCGGGTGTCTGCTCAAAGTGTCGCGACGGCAACTATAAATCTCCTGAATGCATACATTCGTGCCTTCGGGACCCGATGGTTTGGATATCCCACTGAATACTTCACCATCCCCAATACATTTCTCATTGGGGATGGTCCCGCGGGGCTCTCAAGATGGAAAGGAAACACAAGTTTGTCCTGAGGCACGCAGAGGATCACATGAAGGACACCAGAGGTGTCATCAGGGAGGTCATCTCAGAGAGTATGCACAGCCTTAAGCATGCTAGTTGGCTCGATTGTCGACGGGCCTGGTCGAACCGAAGGCCCCCACCAAGCGCTTGACATAAAATTTGGGTTCGACGTTCGGTGCTGTAGAGCATTTCGCTGCATCGAAGACTCGTTTTAACGACGTTGCCTGGATCGGCGATGTCGTTGCTCTGAAGCAGCTGTCAGCAGGCTGGATCATCGCCTGAGTGCTGTTTTCGGTAGCAGCTCGGGGGTTGCATATGCCGCAGTGCATCCCTTTAAATGCTCGTCCAAGTCCAGGTGGTCTAGCACGTGGGAGAAACTTGAAGCTCCTATGATGGCAGGTCTAGATGACTTCCTTGCGCCTCTCATCCACTACGGCAGCGATGCTAACCTCACTAGTTTGCATGGTTTGTCGCGTGTGCAGTGATTGTTGCTCGTTGGGTATGCGAGCGATTCACTTGCCACCTCTGCAGAAAACTGGGGAGACAGGGAGGAGCGAGGAGGCAAACTAAGAAGGGACAGCAGGGAGGCAAACGATTGAGAGAGAGAGAGAGAGAGAGAGAGACGACGACGACGACGACGACGACGACGACGACGACGACGACGGCGACGCAACAGAGGGAGAGGAACGATAGGAGGGGATGAGGAAAAATAATGGGAGGACAAAGGAACAGAACTGGGGAGAGAGACGAACGAAGAGAGCCGACAGGGAGCGGGAGGGCCGAGTTAGGGAGAGAACGATTGCGAGCAGTGGCACGAACAACGACACACTCCCGACGAATCAGGGCCGTCTGGGCATTCTGATACTCGCAGTGCCCATCGGTTGCCGCGCTCGGCTCTACAAGCTTCTGCCACATCCGCCGATGATGTCCCGATGGTGCCCCGATGAAGTCCCGGCGGTGTCTCGATGGTGTCTCGATGGTTCAGCGTTCGTCTTCATGCGAAGCCGGCGGACGGATGGCCGCCGACGGGCCAACGTCATTGAAGCCGCTATACCTCTGGGCCTGAGGATAGCTGTGTTCCCTGGCCGCCAGTTTCCCTTGAAGTACTCTGCGAGATTCTTGAGCTCACGTTCAGTAGCCCATGTGAATTAGCCTTGCTAACTGACCTGCGGCCCGTGCATAACCGATTTTTTGCGGGATGGGTAAGCATGTCTTTTTCGTGAGCAGGGCCCGAACGGTGATCAATAAAGCAGTGACAAGCACGCCTGCACCAGACCGCCTGGCAAATCCCAGGCGCCAGCGCATGGTGCAACTCCAAAAAACGTCGCTCGCATCGAGAAATAATCAATAGGCATTCTTGCGCAGGGCCGTCTGACAAGCATAGCGGAGAGCAAAATTAATGCGAGCAAAAGTAGAAATCAGATTCGCGCATGGCTTGTCTTTGCTCTGCCGTTGCAGGGAAAGCCGACGAATACAAATATTGAATGCGCATGCGCCCTCTCCCCTCACACAACCTTCAGGTTTCTGCCTGCCCGCCAGAACGCCGCTGCTTTCGGCGATGGGCCGCGCTGTCGCCAAGAAGGAGGGGGGACAGGAGGGCGAGGAGGACGCAAGCGTCGGACGCCGCCTCTTCTGCGCAGCGCGGCCCATCCTAAATCGTCAAGAGCCGTCAGAGGAAATTCTTTGCTCCGCGACGCGAGGGCGTCGGGGCAGGAGAGGCGCAAGGCGCGCGCCTTCCTTGGCGGACCCGGGGACGGTCCAGGACTGCGCCACGGCGCGTGGGCATCGCGGCCCGAGGATGCGCTGCCAGCAAGGGCCGCGCGAATTGCTCAACTAATGCCGCCGCTGCACGGGCAACGTCGTCGTCGTCGTCGACGTCCACGTCGTCGTCGTCGTCGCCGCTGGAAGCTCTATGCCCTCTCTTCCTTCCCCCCCCCCCTTGCGCCCGCCTTCCGTGGCCCCAGCACTCGCCCACCTCTGCAAGGACTGGCCATCGGGGTGCAGCGTGCGAGGCAGGTCCGCGTCCGCCGAGAGCCAGAGCCGAGCGGGACCCGAACCGAACCTGCGCACGAACCTACCAAGAGATCACCGATCCCAAGACGCTTCTTACCTGTTCCCAGACAGACATCAATACATTCATACATACATAAATATAGAACATAGAAATCATAACATGGACCGCACCCCATACATCGCACCCATCATTGAACTTCAAACACATAAGAAGCGAGGGGTCTTCGGTTGAATAGCCTGTAAATCGGGCGACGACTGCGGAAAAAACAACTATAGATCTGAATTCATCGCGTACAAGATCTTCAATCTTGTGGCGATGGAGTGCTGCATGCTGCGACGAGGTTCTCGCCGTCGCAACGAAGCACTAAATCGCTACCCTTGAGGCCTGGGAGGAGGAGCGTGAGACAGCCGAACGACTGCGTGAGGCAGCCGACGGACTGCGATTCCCGCTTGACCTAGGCGATGCTCCGATCCCGCTTGACCTAGGCAATACTCCGGTCGATCCACCACGTGACAAGCTGCGCGCCAGCGTGGGGCCGCCGCTCGGCAGAGGGTTGCGCCTTGGGGATGCCCCGGCGCAACCCATATAATGTCCTCAGGCGTCCCGTGCTCGAGATCATTTCGGGGCACAGCCTCCAAGTCCTCTTCGGACTTCCGGTGCTGGTGGTTCCTAAGAAACATAAGGCTTGAACGCAACAACACAGAACAACGACCGCAACAGCTATACAGAACAACGACCGCACCAGCTATAATGCCAATAAACAAAAAATCGATGGTCGCCGTTTTCTCCGTGTCGGCAATGAGTTGTGCCACTGCTGATGTCGCTGCTGTGGTTGATGTCGTCTGGGTGGCGGTGATTAGCAGTATCTTGGGCTCTCCGTGTACGAGGACACTGGAATTTGACACGAGCGCCAGGCCCTGAGATGACATGGCGGCCAGCATGAGGCTATAAAACTCCTCAATTACCTCCAAGTTCTCTCCCGTAGTCGCGTTTACTCGCGCATGCAGCTCTGTCCCTAGGTTGCATGTCAGAGGGACAGCTAAGCATGTTAGTAAGTCAATGACAACCCTTGCGGGCCATGTAGTTACATAGGGCCAATCCTCAAAAACCGCTGCCAAAGTGAACAACCCCCACGTCCACCCAAGTGGGGCCCAAACCTGGGGCCTGGACCTGGGATCCAGACCTGGGGTCCGAACCTGAAATCCAGACCTGGGGCCCACACCTGAGGTCCGGACCTGAGGTCCGGACCTGAGGTCCGGACCTGGGGCCCAAACCTGGGGCCTGGACCTGCTGAGGTCCGGACCTGGGGTCCCCGGACCTGGGGCCCGGACCTGAG
>CAUYUJ010016560.1:674420-711920 GCA_963575745.1 Prorocentrum cordatum | reverse complement strand
CGGCAGGGCGTCCGGGGCCCGGAGGGCCTCCGCCAGCGCGGCCGCGCCCTCGGCCCCCACGCAGTTGCGGGAGAGGTCGAGCACCAGCAGGCTCGGCAGGGCGTCCGGGGCCCGGAGGGCCTCCGCTGCGCGCGGCGGGGGTACTTATAAGTACTTATGCTAGTTATAAGTAACTTATGAACTTACGGCCTACTTATAAGTAACTTATAAGTAACTTATAAGTAGCCCGTAAGTAGCCCGTAAGTAGCCCGTAAGTAGCCCGTAAGTAGTCCGTAAGTAGCCCGTAAGTAGCCCGTAAGTAGCCCGTAAGTAGCCCGTGGGTTCTAAATTTCAATGGTTTTGGTTCCAAACTGTTTGCGATTTTGCTAACATGCTTTCTGTGAGTTCCATGTTCGGAGGTCGATTTTTTCAGCATGCAATCTGGATTCGTATATTTCCATGTTCGGAACAAGATTTTCGCAGGTTGTAATTACATTCGTGCGCATGATGTTAACCTGATCAAATTTATGTTTCTGTTGTTCGCGCCTATAATTTCAATGCTAACTTAAACGAAATTCTTGACACTTCGCGTATCCCCACCAGCCCATCCATAATGAAACAGCGCGGGCACTACTGTTGAATTGGGGAGATCTCTGGTAGCGAAGGGTGCGGGTGCTGCTGCTGGTGCTGTTGCTGCTGCTGCTGGCACTGCTGCTGCTGCTGGTGCTACTGCTGGTGTTGCTGATTCTCGTGCTGCTGGCGCTGCTGCTGGTGCTGGTGCTGGTGGTGCTGCTGCTGCTGGGCAGGTGTTGCTGGCGCTGCTGCTGGTGTCATTGCCGCTGGTGGTGCTGTGGGTGCTGGTGGTGCTGCTGCTTCTGGTAGTTTTGCTGCGGGTGCTGCTGGTGTTGCTGGTTCTCGTGATGCTGCTGGCGCTGCTGTGGTGCTGCTGATGGTGCTGGTGTTGCTGTTGGTGGTGGTGGTGGTGCTGCTGCTGCTGCTGGTGCTGCTGGTGCTGGCTGATGCTGGCGATGGTTATCGTGCTGCTGGTGCTGCTGGTGCTGCTGCTAATGCATTTGCTGCTAATGGTGGTGATGTTGGTGCTGCTGATAGTGCTAGTGCTGTTGCTGCTGCTGCTGCTAGGTGCTGCTGCTGGTGCTGCTGCTGACGGTGGTGGCGGTGTTGCTGGTGCTACCGCTGCTGCCAAGTGCTCTTGCTGGTGGTTGTAGTGATGCTGCTATTGATGCAGGTGCTGACGGTGGTAGTGAAATCAGGCAGCGTAACAACCGCCTAGGAAGCGTTTTCTCGGAGGTATATCTTCTCGGAGGTATTGGGATCTTCGGGCCATGTGGTGCTCGTTTGGAAGGTCTTGGGGGGGATCTTAAATTCTTTTTGGTGGCATAGGGGACCTCTTGGAGCAGTGGCCACCATTGTTCAAAAAGAGGGGGGCTTAATTCCACCCACCCACCCCTAGGAGCTTCCAAAAAAGGCGCTCTCGCGCTCTTGGACGCCATTGGGGCCCTCTTGGGGCCCCTTGGGCCATCTCGGGGTCATCTTGACGCCTCAAGAGCCCATCGGAAGCGAAAAAGCGAACACACCAAAAAACATTTGTTTTGCTTTGGTGTTGGTGCAAATTTGGCCTCTGTGGGTTTGAACGCGGGGGGTTGGAGGGCACTTGAAACCGTATTGGTTCGTGTCGGATGCTATCTCGAGCCACCTTGAAGTATATTTGGCCATATTGGAAGCTCGGGCTCTCTGAGGCCGTCTTGGAGCCATCTCGAGCCATCAAGGACGTTCTAACTCCTCGCAGGTAAGCCCGCCCAGACGCAGGGAAGGCAAACCTCTCGAGCAGGGAACGGAATGAGGTTGGAAAAGGAAACGGGCTGATTGGATTCACACTTCGATGTTGTGTGCGCCGATGATAACATAATTGCTCGGGAACCGAATATACCATACGGATTTGAAGATTTTCTGGGCTCGTCGTTTGTGGTGGTGCGGTTGGGGATCTCACGAGGCACAGAGCGTGAGAGCGCATCGACTTACATCAAACCGCATGCAAACATATAATGCAGCGGCCATATAACTGTAACAGCCCCGTCGGCGCCTGATCGCCAAATTCCGTGGGCCAGCAACTCGTTAGACAAGACTAGGGTTGGCTTTTCAGCCCGCTTATATTTAGCATATCGGCCGTCTGCTCTTCTAAACTCCCACATGGAGATGCACGTCCAGTAAGTGCCGTCAACGCAGAAATGATACCAGATTTCCCCGCACTGTCGGCGCCTGTCGCCACCAAGCAGGACGACATCCAAATTGCTAAACTTCGCGCCCGATTCGGCAACGAAAGTGCCAGATATCTCGATATTGGCTGCGCGCGGAAACATTTCCCCCACTGGCATGCGCAACGCCTTCGGCAACGCACTCCAGTTGCCGCTTACGTGCGTCGAGAATTGTTTAAGGTCTGCAAAATGTTGGCAGCACAGCTCCTCCATGAGACCCCTGGTGTAGTATATGCCTCTCGACTGGCGGTTCATTGCGAACTTTTTCGGGTCCTTATGCCTTCGCTCGGTGACGAACGTGTCGAAAAGGCAACCGAAATCTCGGTACTGCGGACCGAGATGAGCAGCCTGGTGGTGCTTGAATTGCCAGGGCCCTCGCCCGTGCACGTCGCGAAACTTATGCAAGTGCTTCATGATGCAATCATGCAGCTGGACCGCGGACACCTGTTTGCGCGATGCGCATTGCAGCATCTCTATGCTCTCACAACAGAGCGAAACTGATTCCGCTGCACCGTGGAGGGCGGCAAGGCTCTCCTCCTTTGCAACCACGTTGGAGAAGTACCTCTGTACGACTGGTGTCGCTGACAGCTGCTCGCTCGCAGTGGCGGCCAGCTTGTTGGTCTCGAAGATTTCAGCCGTTCTCTTGTACTCCCGAGGCCACGTCCACTGCTGCATGTACGCGTGCAGGTCTGTGTATTCCACCAGGCCCTTTTTGTTCCTCCCCGCAGCCGCCTTGGCCTTGTGCATAAATTCATCGAGATCGTACTCGAAAAGCCCAGTGATGAAATATATGTGCGGCCAATCGTACATGGTGGTGCTGATTGGCTTCATGGCGGCATCAGCAGTGAGGTAGTGGGGCCCGTAGTGGAACCCTTTCCTGGTCTCCAACTCTGCGTAAGCAGTCTTACCCAAAACAGTTTTTGCAACCATCAGTTCTCCCAGCAAGTTTCGCACAGAAGCGTCCGAGTGCGGCTCCCAAAGGTGGCACTCCAAATTGTCCAACGGGAGGTGCCCGAATCTACCGTCCTTGGCGATGTTTCGGCACAAAGGGCATGGCACGATGCCTCGGTGGCCCATGCTACCGAGGACTTCCTTGATAGCTTTGAAGTCAGCCAATGTCCCGTAATGACGCGCAAAGAGCCTGGTGAAATCATTGGTATCGTTTTCGCTCTCGCGCAAATCCAAGCAAATGCCTGTCTTCGTCAGGTGATGAGACTCGTCATTGAAAAACATGTGTTTCAGTACATGCTTGACTAACTGCGACATGCCGCTGTCCATGGTCTCGACAATGAGCGACGGAGTACATGTAACAATGAACCACATTTCCTCCCCGATGAACAAGATTTTCAAACTCAGCGAACGTCCAGTAGAAGCTCTGCACTTTGCGTGGGTCCTTCTTGGATGCAAGTGGGTTCGTGGGGCTGACCTCGTCGAAGTATATGATGAGCCTCCACGGCGTACTCGGGGAGCTGGGGAACTTCGCCAACTTTGCCTTCATAATTTGCCTGAACGGAGCGCACTCCCGAACGGTACGATCCAAGAGGGCAAACGGGTGATTGACAAATGCAATTCCAACAGTCCCGTCCTCTAGAGTGAGCTCCATCGGCTGCGCCACAGGGCCGTATGGCGTTGGCTCACTAGTGAAAGCATGGCGGGCTCGGAGCTGCGAGCGCGAGCTGCTCGCGCTGGGGAGCCCGTCCGCCCTCACCCTTTTCAGAATCGCCTCAAGCCCCCGCTGCGAAACGTAAGAATCGCGATGCAGCTCATTAAGGTCAGCGCCCGCGCGCTTCATGAGCCAGGGGTGCACGCGCGCAAGGGCGCGCTGGTCGCTCGGGCCAGGGCGAGGACGGTGGCGCGTGCGCCTCCTGATCGGCGCGCGGTGCGTGGGGCGATCGCTTCATACGACACGCGTGCATACATGCGCGGAACTGAATTTGGTTATATAATGGCCTTCGGCCCATTCCGCCACCGTGCCTGGATTCGTGGACATTGGATGGCGTTGGAGGCGCTTGGGCCGTCGCGGGGCGGTGGTGGACCGAGAGCTCGACAATCTCACATCCTGGACCGAGGGAGGCATGTCGGCAGTATGCCTCAAGTGGCATCGAATAAATACAACTTGAGGCATGTCCGTTGTATGCCTCAAGTAGTTCCGATCGGGTACCATCTGAGGCGCGTCGTCAGTATGCCTAACGTGTATGTCGGCAATATGCCTCAAGTGGTACCGAATGTGTGTCTGGGTCTCGTGTTAAGCCTTTCGGAGGTTTCTGGGAGGCAGTTTTGAAGCCTCTTGGGGGGCGTTTTGGGGCATCTGCAAGGTCGTTTGGGGGCCTTGGGGGCTGCTTGGGGCGTCTTGGGGGCCTTGGGGCACCCTGGGGCCCCTGGGGGCGACTTGAATGTTTGAATTGTTCGTCGCCCTCTTGGGCCCCTCTTGGTGCCGTCTTGGAGCCCTAGGGCTCCAAGAGCTCTTGGGTTGTATTTGGAACCATAATGGGCAATCTTGGGGCCGTATTGGGCCGTCGTCGGGCCGTCTTGGGGGCCCCTTGGGGCCTCTTGGGGCTTGGGCCGTCTCAGAGCGTCGGGAAGCCGAAAAGGCGAGAAAGCAAAAACACAACATCGAAAACCACAAGGGGCAATCAACAAGTTTAGCCACTCGGGGCCCTCTTGGGAAGCCTCTTGGAGGCGGGCCGTCTGCGGGCGGCCTCTGGGCCCGTCTTGGGGCCATTTTGGGCGTCGTGGAGCGCTCGTTTGGCGTCTCGGGGCCTGGGCCGTCTTCGGGGCCTCTTTGGTGCCTTCTTGGCCCGTCTCGGGGCCCGCTTGAGCTCGAAACAATCACGCGGGAAATTGCAAGAAGCCCCAGGTGAACCGCGGGAAGGCCCGAGAGAATTGGAAATTGAGGCTCTGGTCCCCTTTATAATGATTCCTCACAGGACTGAGGACTGAGGCTCGGAGGATTTGACAAGGGGCATGAGGGCACTCCCACTCCGCGCCTCGCGGCACGGTGGCGGATTTAGACGCGGTTAAACGCACGCGTGCGAATGATGGAACACATTTTCTGGGATCTCCCCTCCCAGCAGTAAAACGGGCTGTACTGCAACAACGGCAGTAAATCTGTGGGCTAAGACATGCCTCTAGCTGCGCTCATTCCGACATCGACCCCAGCTGCTCGCTGTCCCCGTCCCAGCTCGAGTCCGACCCCTCATCCAACGCCGTCAGCGGCTTGGGCAGCCTCGCGGGCTCAATGCCTTGCGACAGCCTCAAGTCCGTCTGGGTGCCGACCTCACGCGTCTCTGGCTTGGGAATGATTGACCCGACCAACTTATTCACAACCTTCTGGCACTCCACCGTCGGCAGGCCGTTGGCCCTGACGCGCGACAGCGACTGAAGGAAGAAGGTCGACTGCTGCGTGAGCATCTTCTTGAGGAGGTACACCTTCTGGGTTCCGAGCTGCTTCTCTGCCGTCGACCTCTCCTTCCTGACGGTGGTCAGCTGCTTCTGCAGCATTTTCTCCATCTCCGAGCGCACCATCTCAAACAGTCCGCAACCACGCGCGCAGCAGCTTGAACGCTAAGCGAGCGCAGAGCCAAACTGCGATGCATCATGGGATCGGGATGGGCGTGGGCTGGGGCAGGGGCGCGCGAGAATCGCGCAACCCACAGTCTGCCACGCGACACGATCAACGGATTTCCATCGGTGAAGAGCTCAATAATAACACAATATGTCATCCTACAATAGCCGCTCTCATCTTACGGTGGTAGCGCGGCGTGCGGGGGATGGCGATGCGACGACGCTGGTAGGCTGAAAGGGCGGGCGGGTGGATGGATGGATAATCAGAGGGCTGGGGGGACAATCGGACGCAGGTGAGAAGGGGTAGGCGGGAGGTGTGACAGGAGAGAGAGAGAGAGAGAGAGAGAGAGAGAGAGAGAGAGAGAGAGAGAGAGAGAGATAGAGAGAGAGATATATAGAGGGGAATGAGATCACGATAACGAGGGAGAATGAAATGGAGCGAAAGGGAGAACGTGCGAGCGCGAGGAAGAGAGAGAGAGAGAGAGAGAGAGAGAGAGAGAGAGAGAGAAAGAGAGCTATATAGAGAGAGTGGGATGGGATGTGTTCGAGGAGAAAGGGCTCTTTGTATAGAGAGGGCCTATATGTAAGGATATTGGGCAGAGAGATGGGATATAAATATATATATATATATAAATATATGCGTGGGACATATAGAGGGGGAGTGGTGGCGGAAAAGGATAGCATAGAAAGTGAACGCTATGGCAAGATTGGGAATGATGGCGGGTGAACGTAATGCGAGATAAAGCGAGATAGAGAGCGAGAGAAAGAGCGGGGGAAAGAGAAATAATAAGGTTGGCAATGTTTCATCGCAAAAAGATACGGCATGCGCGGCTGCACGCGTGCACTCGCCGCGTGCACGAATGCAATCGTTGCCTAGTATTTAGCGCTGCGAGCTCCTGCAACGGCGCACGCGCCCCTACAAGCCACAGTTGACCCAGAAAGATGAGCCAATGCCGTACGCGACCTTCTGGGCGAGCTTCACATCGTCCGAGCTCAATTTTTTATCCCTGGCCTGCTTCCCACCCTCCGTGTATAGCTTGGAGGTGTATGCGCCCTTGGACGGGCATTTTGCTGCGACACTCTTGGAGAGAAACTCCTTCAGATTGAGCTTGAAGCCCTTTGGCAAATCACTCTCTGTGACGCCGCCCTTCTTGGCCTCTTTCGCCTTCTTCATCGGCGGCGGATCGGCGTCGCCCGACGAAGGGGCGGCCGACGCGGGGCGCTCTGCAGTGGAGGCCGAAGCTGCGGGGCGCGGCACGCGGCCAGCCGCGTTGCCCTTGCCTGTCGCCTTCGTGCGCAAGCGCTCCGCAGCAGATTCCTCGCTCGCATCGCTGTCGTCGGCGCAGGCGCCAGCCTTCTCGTCGACAGCTGGGGGGGCCATGGGGAATTTTCCAGCGCTGTCGTCGGCGCGGACGCCAGCCTTGGGCTCGGCCGCTTCGGCGGGCTCGGCGGCGGAGCGGCTGCCCTTCGGCTCGGGCAGGTGCGAGGCCGACGACGCGCCCGCGTCGGCGGAAGAGCGGAGGCACTGCAGCATGTTATACGGGTCCATGCCTGCACTCGTGCTAGGGAGACCCTTCATCATGCCCTGCAGGAGCATCTGGGCGCCGATCTGCCTGCAGGCTTCCGCCATGAACTGATTGGGGTCGGTTGCGGATGGAGCGCACAGGTTCAGCATGGGCGGGCTCTTCTTATTGAGGGCCAGCTGCGACTCCGCTTCTTCAGCTCCCGTATGCGCGCTTATAGGCGGTCGAGCTCTGTCGGACTGTTCCGAACGTCAGCTCGCGGTACTCCTTCATCGACGGCGGGTCCGTCTCGTATGCATGCTTGTAGGTTTCACTCGGGAGATCCTTGGGCGAAAGCGGAAACTCTGTCATAAACTCAAATGGGTACTTGACAGTGCCCAGCGGCGCAAGCGCCTCCTTGATGTTATTCAAATGGGCGAACCAATCTTTCCCCTTCTCCAGCGGCAGCCCGTTGGCCACATAGATGCACTCCAAGATGTGCCCTTTCGTCTTCTCACTCGGCAGGAGGAGCCCGATGAAGAAGCACCTCTTTTTCACAACTGCGAACTTAGCAGACCAAGGCGTCATGCTGTCCGCGAGGGTCGTGTACTCGATATCAGTCAAGTACATGTTGAATGATGAGCACTTTTGGTTCGGCCGCCTTGCGTTAGGGTTCCCATCCTCGAGCTTGTTCTTCATCTCGTTCACCAGCGTAGCCAACTTAGCCGTTGTCTCCTTGTCCCACCCGACGCCGTGGACGGCCTTAGTCAACTCCGTTGCGGATCGTAAGTCGCGCTCAATGAGCGACTTGATCTTTGCGCTGATGCACGTTGCCTGCGCGCGCATCAACTCAGACATGGCATCCGAGTCGAGGTTGCACTGCTTCTGCTCCTCAAAGAACTTGGGGAGGTTGGCCAGCTCCGCGATGAGCTTGGTAGGAGTGGACATTCTCAAATCCTACTCTGCACCTAGCATACAGCGTGAATGACTCGATTGCTTAGGGAAATATGTCATGGAAGCGCGCGCGCTCGAGATCAGTGCCCATAACTAGAATGGCATGTCATGACAAGCACATATGTTATTCACATGCAGGCGCACGCGCCAGCGCCCACAAATGTCGCGCGCGCGCGCGAGTTAACAATCGATAAGTCACGTTTGCCCTGCTAGGCGTCAGATCATCCCGCGAGCCCTTTGGGCTGCGGTGGTTTAGCGTAATTTTCCTTCTCTCCGCCACAGCTTCCTCCTTCACTTGATCGGGGAAGGGCGGGGGAGGTGCGCGGTGTGCGCGCGTGTGTGTGTCCCCACACAACGCCCCTTGGGTCTGGGGCGGGGGGGGAGGGAAGGGGTGTGTGTAGGTGTGTCTCGCGCGTGAAGCACGGTGCGCTCCTCGGGGAAAAGTGTGTAGATGTGCGTGTATGCGTTGTGGTGTGCGTGTGTGTTGTGCGTGCGCGGGTGCGGGTGGGCGGGTGGCATGGCGGGGTCGGGGCGGGGGGTGGAAAGGGGGGTGGGGGGGGGGGGTTGGGGGGGTGGGGGGGGGGGGGGGGGGGGGGGGGGGGGGGGGGGGGGGGGGGGGGGGGGGGGGAAAGGAGGTATGTGGGTGGGAGGAAGGGGGGCAGGAAAAAAAAAAATTGTCAATTTTCGGCCTCGGCCCAAGGTTGCGGTGGCCTCAGAGAGGCTTAAATTGGAATTCGCATCAAGATTCTAGATTGTCCAAGCTAACGGCCCTAAACAAAAAAAAAAAAACAAAAAAAAAAAAAAGGAAAAAAATTAACGTAAACCAAGATGATTCCAAGTGGCATTCGAGCCATCGGAAAAGCAATTCCAACACCTAAATAACACATGTCTGTCATTGCATTCTGGCCGTATCGCTTTCCATTGGCTCTTGATACCTCACGATTTCCACAATGGAACCCCAAACAGCCAGAGCGCCAGCACTCCAAGGACGGCCCGTGAGTGCCTCAGGGCGCCCTTTCTGAGCCTCTGATGGGGGTGGGGGGGGGTGGGGGTGGGATCCGAATGGCCCTTTTCTTTTTGAACAGCATAGGCAAGACGGCCCCAAGATGTCTACGAGGGCCCCAAGATCTACCAAAAGAGACCCGCAATAGTGCCCCAAGAGGGCAACCTCTCCAAAAGTCCGATCGAGAACGCGCTCCCGAGGCGGTCGTTAACCTAATATGCTCCCACCATCACTGCCCGCACCAGCATCAGCAGCGCCAGCAGCAGCAGCAGCACCGCAACCACCAGCCACAGCACTAGCAGCGGCGGCAGCACCAGCAGCACCGCCGCCGTCACCAGCAGCACCATCAGCGACACCATCAGCAGCACCAGCAGAAGCACCAGTAGCAGCAGCACCCGCAACACCAGCAGCAGGACCATCAGAACGAGAAGCCGCGCCATCAGCAGCAGCACCAACAACAGCACAATCACCATCACCAGTAGCACCAGCGGCAACTCCAGCAGCACAGCAGCATCAGCAGCAGCACCACCACCAGCAGCACCAGCAGCAGCACCAGCAGCAAGATAACCAACATCAGCACCAGCACCAGCAGCACGCGCACCACCAGCAACAGCAGCGGCAGCATGACCAGTCACACGCTCGCGCTGTCTATGTGCGTCCCGTCATTCCTTCTCCCGACAGAGGGGGCATCGTTTCTGGATGGGCAGGTGGGATGTTACGCAAAATCGTCAAGAATTTTATAAGTGCTTGCTGCACTGGGGGGTGAGGGCTTGGTGTTGTCACCATCGTTTCTCTCCCGCATCCTCCTTGTAATCCTTGTCCACCCGCCCTCCCCTTTTTCACATTCCCCGATCCATGGCCTCAGGGCAGCTTCCCTCTCTGCGAGCGTTCCAGCATCTCGAACTCACTGAGGGTCGGCCGACGCACCTGGTGCAATGTTACAATCCTGTATGGAGCCCTCAGCAGCACCCCGCGTCATCTCGCCTCATTCGCCTATACTGTGATGAGAAGACGTTTTAGTATGTAAGCCGTAGGATGGATACTCGTGGGCTCTGATTGGAGAATAGACTTACAAGCCACCGCCCCCGTCTCCCCCCTCTCCCCCTCCCCCCTCCCCTCCCTCCTCCCCCCTCTTCCCCTCTGGATGATGGGAGGTGGAGGCGGAAGAGAAAACTCGTGAGGCAGTGTTCCATGCGCGCAGAAATACCCCGAGCCAGGCTGCACGCACAAATGCCCCCAGCTTGGCTGCACACACAAATTCCCCCAACCAGGCTGCACGCACAAATGCCCCCAGCATGGCCGCACGCACAATTCTAGACGCTTCGCGTATCTCCACCAGCCCATCCAGAAACAACGCCCAGGCGAGTTAAGGTGATCAGGGAAGTGCAGGAGCAAGGAGGGGGACAGCCGAACCGTGCGAAGGAGGAAGGAGGAGACGGAGGATGCTGGATGGATGGATGAGGGAGTGGGGAGAAGGAAGATGAATAGGAGGAGGGGGAGGAGGAGGAGGACGGAGGACGGAGGACGGAGGACGGAGGACGGAGGAGCAGGAGAAGGAGTAGGAGGAGGAGGAGGAGGAGGGCGAGCAAAATGGCCAAAGGTATGTTGGATGCATCTCGGAGCCTCTTGGGATATCACTTGGGCGCTTCTTGGAGGCCTCTTGGGAGCATCTTGAGAGCCGCTTGGGGCCATCTTGGGGCCATCTTGGCGCCTCTGGGGGCCTCCTAGGAGCGCCTCTTGGGGCAATCTTGAAGGAGATCGATCAAGCCTTGCCCCTCTAGAGCCCCCAGAATCGCCTCTTGGACCCCTCTTGGGGCGCTCTTGGAGCGCTCTTGGGCGCTCTTGGGGCCGTCTTGGGGCTCTCGTGGGCTCATCTTGGGGCCCTTTTGTGCTCTTTTGGGGCTATATTGAAGCCTCGGATAGCAATCGGAAGCGAAAAAGCGAGAAGCAGAAAATAATGTGTTTCCTTAAGTTTTTGAACGATTTTGGCATATTGGGGGGTGGCTCCTTGGGGAGCTATCTGGCCTCTTGGGGTTATCTTGGAGCGGTCTTGGGACCTCTTGAGCCATATTGAGGCATCTTCGGCTATCTTGGGCCACCTTGGAGCTCATCTTGGGCTCTCCGAGGCGCTATGGAGCCGTCTTGGGTGAAGAAGTACCCTAGGGCGTAGGGGGGAGGGGTAAACCCCTCCCCGAAGGGGAAGAAGGAGGTTGGAAGAGGAAACTCCCTAAACCACCTACGCCCAGAGGGCTGGTGGGAATGGCCCCACCCACCCACGCCACCACCTCACCCATACCCCCCTCACCCTCTCTCTCCCCCCCCCCCCAAAAAAAAAAAACACACACACGCACGCACACGCACACACACGCGCAGCGCCACAACACACACGCCACACACACCCACACCACACACGACACACACACCCACACACACACACACACCACACACCCCCCTCCCCCACCCCCACCCCCCCCCCACCACCCCACCCACCCACCTACCCACCACACCACCACTCTCCATCCTCCCCTCCCCCCTCCCCGCCACTCCCTCTCTCCCGTTACGCCCTCTCCCCTCTCTCCCCCCTCACCCCCCCCCCCCCCCCCTCACGCGCACCCGCCCCACCACCAGGGGGTTGTGCTTTGGGGTGGTTTAGGGGCTGCGCTTCACAGCATAGATGTTGAAGGGGCAGTGCTTTAGGGATGGCTCAGGAGCCGTGCTGTAGTTATGTTTTGGGGTTGTGTTTCACTTTAGGGATGTTCCAGAGGCTGTGCTTTATATAGATGTTTCAGGGGCCGTGATTTAGGGATGTTTTATGTGCTGTGCTTTACCTTATGGGCATTTCAGGGGCCGTGCTTTAGGGAAGTTTCAGGGGCCGTGCTTTAGTGGTGTGTTATGGGGGTTGTGCTTCACCTTAGGGATGTTTCTGGGCCGTGCTTGAGTGATGATTCAGGCTAAATGATTTAATGATGTTTTAGTGGCTGCGTCTGTGATTTAGCGAAGTTTCAGTGGCAGTGATTTGCGGATGTTTTGGGGGCTGAGTTTTACCTTGTAGGGATGTTCCAGTGGGCCGTGCTAAGGATGTTCCATGGGCAATGCTTTAGGGATGTTTTGGGGGCTGTGTTTTAACTTAGGGGTGTTGCAGGGGCCGTCCTTTAGGGATGTGCCAGTGGCCTTGCTTTAGTGATGTTTTAGGGGCTGTGTTTTACCTTAGGGATGCTGCAGGGGCCGTGCCCTAGGGAAGTTTCAGGGGCGGTGCTTCAGTAATATTTTGGGGGCTGCGTTTTACCTTAGTGGTGTTTCAGGGGCAGTGCTTTAGGGAAGTTTCAGGACCGTGCTTTAGAGATGTTTTAGGGGCTGTGTGTTAACTTAGTGTTGTTCCAATGACCATGCTTTAGGGATGTGTGGGTCGTGTGTTAGGGGCGTGCATTCACTCTTCGCGACTGGTTACCTTTGCACCTTTATTTTTGCGCATCTAATGCATGCGATCGCGCACGCCAATGGTTTGGGATACATCGGGCCAACATGCTATCGCTATGAAGCACGATCGAGCGTATCAGAGCTACTGGGTGTCATATTTCCGATAAGAACCGCTTGTGGCAAACGCTGTGGTGCACATGATTTGCAAGCGCAGAGTTGCACACGTGCATGCGCGCCCTGGGGCGCCACCAGCCGCAGCAACGACATAATACCTGATATGCTGCGCTATGCTACGCGTGTCAACGTGCTACGCCAATGATGAATGCGATGCCGTGCTATGTTATGCGAGCGAGCGTGATAACGTTGATGTCACTCTACGCTGGGCTGTGGGAATAATATGTGGTGCGATCTACGCAGTGCCATCAGCGCCTGACTGGGTGGCAGATCATCCGCCCGCGGCTATATTGCCTCAAACATCGGTTGCGACATCGGCGGCCAACTGTTTGCACTTGTGCATATTGCATGTTGCAATCGGTCCCTCGGGCCGCCATGGTGAGATCGGGCTCGAGAAGCCGCTCCCGCTCGACGAGTTCGTCGAGCTCGAGCTCGAAGAGCTCGAGCACAAGCAGCTTAAGCAGTGCGACTGTGCGGCGATGGGATTCGGCACGGTGGATGAGGGCAACGCGGCAGGAGCGGTGGACTCGGGGATGTTCGCTCATGAAGGGCATATTCGGCAGCAGTGCTGCCGAGGAGGCAAAGAAGGAGAAGGCGGCGCAGCGGGCGGCGCAGCAAGCTCAGGAGGCGGCGGCGAAGGAGACGTCAGCGACGGAGGCGGCGGGGCCAGCCCCAGCACCTTGCGCCGCGTGCCTCATGAAGATGCTCAAGCCCACGATTCGGCCCAAGGTGAAGCACACATGCAGCCGTGCACTCAAAGGGGTGATCCCACGCTATACGCGCAGCAGTGGCAGCAGTTGCAACGCCGTCGAGCTGGGGTCGTTCAAGAAGCCCAATGGCTGCTGGCTGTTTAAATGCAGGTCTGAGTCAAAGTGGACGGCAAAGCTACCGCAGGGGGTCTTGCTTGACGGATGCAACAAGGTTACAAAGAAGTTCGACCATCGCAACGTGTCTTCTGAGAAGCAGGCGTACAACGCCGTGGTCGCGTTCCTGCAGGACGCCATCAAGCGCGGGCTGGTGGAGGCGGCCCCGTGAGTGGGGGTTGTGGTTTACGCTCGCGCAGCATTTGCAATGCGTTGCACGCGTTGCAGCGGCATGTCGGTATAGGTCGGTGCGTGCGGACGTCATCGTGACGCGAAGAGCCTCCAAGCCCAAGGAGTTTGGGGGGGGTCGGGGGTGGGCGGGGGCTACCCACATGATGGGAGGAGTCTATTCGGGAAAGGTTTTCGGTTGGGGTGAGCGTACATGTTTTTTTGGGAAGGACTGTTTTTGCGATGGCCGATCTGCCTTTGATATAGTTACGTGCTGTATTATACGTGTGGGCGACTTGCAGTGTTGAGATGTCGGGGGAGGGTGAAAACATGTGTGCGTTTGGGATGGTCCTCCCTCCCTTTGGGATGGCTCGATCTACTGAATTGTCGGGAGTGTCCAACTAACTCATCTTTGGGATGTGGGCCTTTTTCGGCCTGCGTCGGAGCCCCCCTGCCCTGGGGACACGGTTGGGCCTCCACCGCCTTGTCTCGGCGCGAGGCTTCCTTGGCGCGTTGTCTGCCGCTGGGCAATCGGAAAAAGAGCGCGCGAGTACGGCATCCATATATATATATATATATATATATATCTGCTGGCGTTCTAACTTTACCCTGAGGGCCTACTGTTTAGGGATCATCTACATATGCTGAGGGGGGGCGGGGGAGGGTGGGGCCCACATGCAGTCTGCAGCGCCCTGTGATGGGGGGCTTAGGGGCTGCCCTGCACCACGAGGGCAATAAGGAGCCTCTGAACTGTGAAAACACTCGGGGAACAGCGATTGTCAGCAGCCCGCGGCTTCGGAAGGCGAGGCCAATCATCAGCCCCCCCCCCCCCCATCTCCCCCATTCCCGTCAGGTGGAGCCCAGAGGGCAAGACCCGAAGGTCGACCACCTGACGGGCGGGAGAGACGGGAGGCGATCATTGGCCCCGCGAGGGGGAGAAGTGGAGAGGAGGGGCTCCACTCTTCTGGGTCGCAGTGCGAAACATTGCACATTCGCGCCCGCGAATGTGACAGGCTTGTTTGCTACATATATCGTGGGCCATGCTTCAAAGCTGTTCGGGTCGACGCGGGGCGTTCTGATCTACATGCATGTAGGCTTAGGCGTAACGCTGCATGCGGCTTGTGGTACATTATATACGTATGAATTGTATGCTGCACGAGCGTTTAACCGCGTACATGTGCGTTGATTAGCGGTGAATGTGCGATGTGTAACACCATGGCGTCGTAGACACAAATTTGTATGCATAAACGCGTATGTATGTGTACTCCGTATGCACGTGTAACAGTTGTGTGAACGGGAGGTGTACGAATTCGTGTGGAACATAGCACATTGCACATGCGCATCTAGACGCTTCGCGTATCCCCACCAGCCCACCCAGAAACAACGCCCATGCGAGTTGAGGTGATCAGGGGAGCGCGGGAGCACAGAGGGGGACAGCCGAACCGCGCGAAGGAGGGAGGAGGAGACGGAGGAGGCTGGATGGATGGATGAGGGAGTGGGGAGAAGGAAGATGAACAGGAGGAGGATGAGGAGGAGAAGGATGAGGATCAGAAGGATGAGGAGGAGGAGGAGGAGGAAGGATGAGCAGGAGGGGGAGGGCGAGCAAAAGGGCCGAAGGTCTTTTGGATGCCTCTCGGAGCCTCTTGGGATATATCTTGGGCGCATCTTGGGTGCATCTTGGGGCGCCTTTGGGGTCTCCTAGGGCGGTCCTGAGGGTCTCTTGGGCGTATTGGGTGCCTCGGGGGTGCCTCTGCGGTCCTCTTGGGGGCCTCTTAGGGGCATCTTGGAGCATCTTGGGGCTTTTTGGGGGCCTCCTGGGGCCACCTTGGGGGCCTATGGGGGCATCCTGGGCGCCTCTTGGGGCCATCTTGAAGGAGGTCGATCAAAGAAGAGGGGGGCTTTAGTTAGCGTTGCCCCTCCAGAGCTTCTAAAATCGCATCCTGGACCCCTCTTGGGGCGCTCTTGGAGCGCTCGTGGGCGCTCCTGGGGCCGTCTTGGGGCTCTCTTGGGCCCCTGTTGGGGCTCTGGGCCCTCTTGGGGCCATCTTGGGGCATCGGATGGCCATCGGAAGCGAAAAGGCGAGAAGCCGAAACTCATTAGTGTTCCTTAGGCTTTTTGAAGATTTTGGCCGCGTGGGGGGCTTCTCGGGGAGCTGTTTGGCCTATTGGTGCTATCTAGGAGCGGTCTTGGGGCCTCTTGGACAATCTTCGGAGCCATATTGAGGCATATAAGGCTATCTTGAGCCATCTTGGAGCTCATCTTGGGCTCTCCGAGGCGCTCTGGGAGCCATCCCAACCTCTCGCGGAACGCCCCGTCCAGGTCCAGGGGAGGGGGTAGGGGGAGGGGTAAACCCCTCCCCGAAGGAGAAGAAGGAGGTTGGAAGAGGAAACTCCTTAAACCACCTACGACCAAAGGGCTGGTGGGATTAGATATACATGCGAAGCGGACGCTAGTCCCAGATGCATTATTTAGAAACCACACAAACACCAGCCTCAGCGCAGAGGTGCCGACCACGACAGCGCAAGCCGTCGCGGTCTGCACGCAGCCGCATAATGCTGCAACGGAACGCCGATCGGCTCGCGAGCCAATACGCGGACGCCGATTAGTGCGGTGAGGAGTTGTGCGCACACATCCCGATCGGCGAACGGCGAGCGGCGCGCGCGCCTCGAGCGACGCCTCGCCGCGCCAGCGAAAACGCGGAGCACGTTGCCACCCCGACCATATCGACACACCCCGTTCGCGCAACCCCTCCACCATGCATTCCTCCACACTGCAACGCTCGCAGCTGCTGACGGTTGGGTCTTTAGGTCCCCACCACACCTGTTTCGCCGCCTCCTCCGCGGCCTTGAGCTCCTCGCCCATCGCAATGGTTTCCTCACGGGACATGAAGGCCCTCTCGCGCGCGAGCTCGAGCGCGCTGATCGCCGCATTCCAGCGATCGGCGGCGGCATCGCGCTCGATCCAAGCTGCCTCCAAGGCCCGCATGCTTGGAATACACGTGCCAGTGTCGGCGACCTCAAACCGAGCACGGGCCGCCGCAACCCTGCGCCAGGCCGCGACCGCAGTCTCCTCCTCCATGGCGAGATCGTCAAGCCTCCTCCGCAGCTCGTCAAGCTCGGCATCGCTTGAGGATGGGCTCGGCTCGCCCGCGGCATCTGCCTCCGCGGCAACGGGCCCTGCCGAGGTATCGGCCGCCGACGCCGCTGCCTGCGCGACCTCGGTCGCCGCCGAAGCATCTGAGGCATGCCATGCAGCGGAATCCCGCGAAGCGGGGTTCGCTTTCGGTCGCAGCTGCAGGATCGCGGGCGACGGCGCTCTGGCTTTCGGACGCGGATGAATCTGGATTGGAGGATGGGCGGGCGGTCGTTGAAATGGCGGCGGGCGGTTGCCCCCATGCCGCGGCGAGTAATTAGGCGGCGGTTCAAACGGATGCTGCGGCGGCATGATAGCAGTCGCAGTCGCGCGCGTGACGGTGTCTCGGGCGAGACGGCTGTGTGTCATGATAGCAGTCGCGCAGTCCCGATGTGTCTCGGGCGGGACGGCTGTGCGCGGTCGCACCATGCCCCCCCGTGCCCTCGCCCATCGCACCACCGCTTGCCGCCCCCGCCCGCGTTCTGCCCTCTGCCCCATGGTTCCTCACCACCCCCTATGGTTCTCCCTGCAAGTGCAACGCATGCAGCGCAGCAAACTCCACCATACATAAGGCCCCACAGACGAGTAGGGATGAGGACGGTGAGAAGGGATACTAACATGGGGGGCTGCGGATTGAGGGTGGGGGGGAGGCGAGAGGCAGGTGCGTCATGCCCGCGATTCAGGGGGTTTAGCTAGAGGGCCCTGGATTGGCGTGGGCACAATGTACGTTACCACGTACTCGTGCGGCAAATTTGGCATGGCACGCGGCATCTGTGGGCGCGCGTGATCCCAATCAGGCAATTCTGAAATGCGCGCGCGCAGTCACGACTGGAACCAAACAGAATCGCACGACCCTCGCATGCCCTCAAGATTAGCCAGGTCATGAAACCCTGCGACCTTGCACGCGTAAGCTAGATTCTGCTGCGCAGCACCAACTATTACATGTATGCGTGGCGCGCGGTGCAAGGCGCCGACTATCACACTATGGGGGAAGCTATGAAGTAGAACGTGCGCGGTTGTATCAGCTCGGGCGCAGTGCAGCTATCATGGTCGGCGCCGCGCGCGCGTGAAGCTGGCGCCGTGCGCCGAAGCAACGCAGTGCAACTCAGTGCAACTCACGTGTTGGCTGGTGAGTGTATTTGTTGGTGCTATTATGGTTTTATCATGCAATCATGCTATCGGCAATCGCATGCAATTCAACTCAATGCAAATCATGGTGTTTTGTTGGTGTGTGTGTGTGCTGTTGGTTTTGGTGTTTGATGTTGACAGTGCAATGCAACTCAATGCACAAGCGCGCAAATGATTTGATTGACGGTTTTTTCTCAAGCAGTAGCCGCGCTGCTCGCGCGGCAGAGCGTGAAAATGCGCCAGGCGTGCCCGCCACCCGCATCCGTGAACTGGCCCCAGAACTTGAAGAAGCTCCACTCGAGGTAGGCTACCATCTCGTCGTCGGCCGCGTCGTACAGCTCATGGATCTCGCCGCCCGCGGCCACGTGCCTGGCCATGATCCGCGCGAGCCTGGCGTGGCGGTGCCTGCCGAAGCACCCGTAGTCCTTCACGACCTATAAAGGTCGCGGTGCGACGCGCCCCCGCCACCGCCAAGGTGCATGCCACGACCCGTAGTTCCCCCTCGCCGCCATCCTTACCCCCGAATCCCCCCCCTCCCCCCACTCACCACAGCCGTCATCGGCATCATCATCCGCGTCAACGTCCCATATCGTCACCCCCTCCCCCACCCTGCCCACAACGTCGTAGTCATCCTCGTCATCGTCAGTATCGTCGTTCCCGCCCTATCTCACCCCATCCGGGTCATGGACACACCTCGGCGGTGATGATGGCACGCGCCAGTGACCCGCCTCACCTGGTCCAGCGTGCCCACGTCCAGGCAGTCCTCCATAGACATCATCGCATCCATCTCGTCGGCGGCGGCGACGGCGGCGGAGCCGTTCAGCTTGGAGTCGTAAAAGTCCAAGTCGCGGAAGGCAACGATGTTGAGCTCCTCCAGCTTGTGCTCTATCTTCTTGGCCTCGACGTCGATATCCACGGCGATATTGTTCTTCGCGACCGTGCCGGTCGCGCCCTTGGTCCCGCCCTTGCCCGTCAGGTGCGTGCTGCTGCCGCCCGAGCCTGTTGAACCCTTGCCCCTCGATCTGGCAGCCGAGCCTGTCTTCTTGTTGCCCTTGGTGCTCTTGCCATTAGCCTCGTCTGTGGGCTTACTGCCGCCAGTGCCCTTGGCCTTCGAGCCGAACGTGCGCCTGCCATTCCCACCGCCATTGTCCTTTGCCATCCAGTCGTCCTTGTCCCAATACTTTGCGCCATTCGCCTCGTCCGTGGGCGTCCTGTCGTCAGTGTCCCTGGCGTTCGAGCCGTGCGTGCTCTTGCCCCACCAGCCGTCCTTGTCCGTGTCCTTCCAGCCGTCATTGTCCCAATACTCCGCGCTATCTCGCCAGTGGCCTGTGTGCGCGCGACTGGCATGGTAGGAGTTGGCGCCGCGCTTGTCTGCGGCCTGGTAGCTGCCGCCTCTGCCCGCGTCACGGCTGCCGTGGCCCGAGCCCTTCTCGCGATCGTAGTAGTCCGCCGTAGCATGCGTCTTGCGGCCACCGCCCCGAGCCCGCTTGAAGGCTGCCTGTGCGTACCATGGCCACTTATTGGAGTCGACCGCGCCGTGCGCGTCCTCGTCGGCCGTGCCATAGTCGTCACCGTCGTCACGGCCGTGCGCGCCACTGCCGTACTCGCCAGGCTGCCGCTCGTCCTCGTCCTCGAGGCCAACTTCGTGCAAGTGCCGAATGCGCTCCCACTTCTCGTCCGACATCCGCCCGCCGCACTCGGGATCGGAAGGCTGAATGCGTTCGGAACGCGCAATGCGTTCCCACTCGGCGTCCGAAATCCTCCAGCCGCGCTCGCCGCGCGGGTACTCGTCCTCGCTGTCGATGCCCTCGGTGTACGTGCCGTAGTGGTTGTGGCGCTGCCAGCGCCAGCTGCTGTCCGCGCCGTGCTTCTGCCGCTTTGCCGTGCGCACGTCGCCCTCAGCAGCAGGAGGCTGCACGACGTACGCGCCTGGCGCTGGCGCCGAGCTGGGGCCCGCCGTCGCCGTAGGCTGCACCGCCACGTACGCGCCTAGTGGCACGTGATGCTGCACCGCCACGTTAGGCTGCTGCACCGCCACGTTAGGCTGCTGCACCGCCGCGTTAGGCTGCACCACCGCCACGGGAGGCTGCAATACCACGGTAGGCTGCACCGCCACGTTAGGCGGAACCACCACCAAGTATGTGGCCATCGCCGCGACCAGGCGTGCCGCCGCGCGCAAAGATGCGCGGCACGGGGGGCACGCGGCGGGCGCGTAGTCGCGCCGAGACATGGCGTGGCAGCCACGCTCGGCTCGAGCCAAAATGGATACGGACTGTGGGCGACCAAGACGCCCCAAGCTTTGTCGAGCTTACGAGCTGTCATCGATACTAGCATGTCCAAGACGCCAAAGACGCCCAAGACGCCCCCATGACGCCCCAAGACGCCCCAATACGTCCACGAATACGCCCCAAGACGCCCCAAGACGCCCAAGACGCCCCAAGACGCCCCAAGACGCCCAAGATGTCCAAGGCGCCCCAAGACGCCCCTAACGCACTTAAGACATCCCACGACGCCCGAGACATCCCCACCAAACGTTTGCACGCGCACGGCACTACACGGCACGTCACACCACGCACGCAGTTGTCACTGACACGGCCACCGCGGAAGCAGCGCACGGCCATTGGGGGTGGCGGCTGCGTTTTACGCCAATATGGGTAGCTCGGGGGCAATTCGGGACCATTGATGGAGCGTTTCGAGAGGTGATATATCGGATGGTTGACACATACCCCCCCCCGCGGGGCACACCTGGGGCCCCGTGACGGCGGTCAGGGCGCAGCCCACAACACTCATGATGCGATGAAGGATGTGCGATGAGGGGCAGTGCGAGAGGCGAGGTGCGAGTGCGATGGGACGCTGAAAATGATGACAGAACGATGCGCGAGAGCGCCAAACATGACCAGATGCGCGTGTGCCAGCACGTACCGAACCAGTTGCCTCCAGATGTCGATCTGCAAATCTGCAGATCGACATCGATGTCGATCTGCAGATTTGCAGATCGACATCGATGTCGATCTGCAGATTTGCAGATCGACATTTGCATTGTGTTGGTTTTAGTATTGATGCAAATGTCGATCTGCAAATCTGCAGATCGACATCGATGTCGATCTGCAGATTTGCAGATCGACATCTGGATTTGATCGCCCTGCGATCCTCGAGGATCGTGGTTCGGTTCATGCCAGCGGCCATGCCCCCGCCCCTCCAGGGTGGTTTCGCGAGTCCAATCGGACCGATGCTCGAGGTGTTCTGGCCGTCGGGTGGGCCTCGTCACCACAGCTGGGAACGGCTCGGGAACTCTTGTGTGGCTGGACTCCTGGACGGGTCTGAGGGGCTGTTCTGGGAGATGGGGGTGGCGACGACGGCGATGGCGGCGACGACGACGACGACGCAGACGACGCCACCGACGACGGCGACGACGACGACGGCGGCGACGGCGAGTGGGGGGGGGCGTTGCCGACGAGCGACGACGACGCCGCCGCCGCCGACGACGACGCGATGTTGAGCAGACGACGGCGCGCGACCTCACGCGATGGCATCCGCAAACAGTCGACGCGGCACGCCGCGTGCAAACGAGTGCGCCCCCGCGCGACCTTACGCGGGCAGCTTACGCGCGACCGCCAATGACGACGACGATGACGATGCCAAGGACGAGGGCGGCGTCGACGGCGGGAGGCAAGGATGAGAGAGGCACAAGGGTTTCAAGAATCGCCCCAGCGAAGGCCGTCCCACGCAACCTGTGCTGAGCCGAATTCTTCGAACTCATTCCAGTGATTCTGGAACAACCACTCGATGTACTTGTGCACGTTGCGGTCGGCCGACTGTCTCACTGCATTCAGGTCGCCACCATTGGCAACATGCTTGGCCATGAGCCTCGCGATCCTGACGTGTCGTCCACCTCGCTTCATCTTCTCCGTCCGAACGGTAGGCGGAATCCCCGACACTTCGTCTTCCAGCAGCACTGGGGCCACGTGATCCTCGCCTGCGTGCTGCACCGCCTTCATGACGATGACGCCAGCATCGCTGAGCAACTCCTCCACCTTGCTGAGCTGCTGCTTGAGCCACGGCACCTTGGCATCGTCGTCCATGCTGTGCTGACGACGGCGCTTGTGGGCTGTGCCGCCCTCGTCCCAGCCGTGATCGTCGTACTTGGCGCTTGTGGGCTGTGTCGCCCGCGCCCCAGCCGTGAGCGCCCCGCTGCTGTACTCGCCGCTGTGCTCGCACGTGTCGCCAACGTTCGGCTCGCACTTGACGCCACCGTCGCCACTGCTGTACTCGCCGCCACTGCCTTCGACCGCGTCGCCAACGTTCGGCTCGACCTCGCCGCCACAGTCGCCAGTCGTACTCGCAGTACTCGGCTGCGCCGCCACCCCGTCGTACTCGCAGTACTCGGCTGCGCCGCCCGTGTCGTGCTCCTCCGTCGGCTTGCTGTCCTCACGGCCACCTCCACTCGCCCACTTCGGCTTCGGTGGTGTCGCCACAAAACTGTCTTCTGTCGCCGTGGCACTGGCCGTGCCACTCTGGCCGCCTCCAGTCCGTCGACCTGGCATTGGCTTCGCCTTCGGCCACGGGGCGCAGGCGAACGGGGCGGCGCTATCCACGGCATCGGAGGGGCGATTACGCCAGCCCCACTTAACAGCCAGGCGCGGCGCGGGCTCCTGATACTCCCTGATCCCGCTGCTGGCTGCCACGGCGTGCAGCCTGTCGTACTCCTCCTTTGTGATGGTGACCATGGTGACCATCGCCTTTGGGGTCGCCCCCCCGCTGAAGCGATTGCCATCATCGACGCAGCCGCCTTCGGCGCGAGCTTCGGACGGCTGGAGGGGGAGCGCGAGGGGGTGGGTCTGGCACCCCCTCGCTACGATGCGCGCGCATGGCTGCGGCAGCACCTCCATGGCAGAGCCCGTGGAATGCCTTGGGGGGGCCCTCTGGCAGCGCTGGGAGAGCGCCTGGAGCTTCCCCCAGGAGCCCTGGGATCGCCTGGAACCGCCTGGGCACGCTTGGGGGCGCGCGGGAGCGCATGGCAGCGCAGCGTGGCGCCTTGGAGCGCATGTGGGTGCTTAAGAGCGCGTGGGAATGCTTGGGCGCCTGGGAGCACCTGGGAGCGCCGGGGAGCGCTTCGGAAAGGTGGCAGCGCTGGGAACGCGCCGGAGCGCTTGGGGGCGCGCCAGGAGCGTGCCGGGAGCGCTTGGGAGCGCCTGCGAGCGCCTGGGAGCGTGCCGGAAGCGCTTGGGAGCGCCTGGGAGCGCCTGGGAGCGCAGCCAGCGTGCGCCTGGGAACGCGCTTGGGGGCGTGCCGGAAGCGCCCAGGAGCGCTTGGGAGCGCTTGGGAGCGCCTGCAGGGAGCGCCTGGGAGCGTGCTGAGAGCGCCTGTCAGCGCTTGGGAGCGCCTGAAGCGCCGTGGAGCGCTTGGGAGCGTGCCGGGAGCGCCTGGGAAAGCTTGGGGGCGCCTGGGAGCGCCTGCGAGCGCTTGGGAGCGCTTGGAAGCGCTTGGGAGTCCCTGGGAGCGCATGGAGCGTTCGGAAGCGCTTGGAGCGCCGCATGCGGTAATTTCATAGGTTTGGAGCACCCAGGGAGCGCCGCATGGTGTATTTTCATAGGTTTGGAGCCTCAGGGGAAGCATCGACGCAACGGGAACCCGCTTGCTAGGGCTGAGGGTTAGGGGTTCCTTTTCTTGGGAGAACACCACGGGGATGCACCGCGCGGCGTGCGAATTCCTCCTCAGCGGCTATCGCCGCTTCGTCGGTGCGGCGCACGCTGTATGGGCAGGCTCGCTGAGCGCTCGGCCAGACGCCACGGGCTTCTGACGATGCACCGCCCGTGGCTTGCAGTTTAGGGTTTAGGGTTTAGGGTTTAAGGTTTAGGGTTTAGGGTTTAGGGTTTAGGGTTTAGGGCCTGCATTGGCGCAAGCGCGCGCTGGCTGCGATCCCCCCCACATCAAGGTTGTTGGGGGGGATCGCTGCCCAAGCCGCGCGCGCCACGGTTAGTCGCACTCCCGCCCCAGACCACCCAGAGTGAAGCCGTTTAGGGTTTAGGGTTTCTCCCCCCAACCCCCCTATCACGGGGGGCTGTCGAAGTGTTGCGCGCAGGCGATCGCCGACGCGGCCGTGGCACTGCGCATCCACTTGAGCATGCGCGCAGGGCGCGTGACGTAGGCGGCGCTTCGGCTCGTCGCCCCGTCGAAGAGGCAGCCTTTGGCGATTTCGGCGTTGAGCTTCGCCGTTGGGCTGCCGCTGGCGCAGCATGTTCATGCGTTGCCGCTTTTGCCTTCGGCACTGGGTTGTGACACTGGGCTGTGAATGCTGGGATGCGCGCGTGCGGCCGCGGCCGTAGCAATGCGCGCCGATGCGAGCACGCGCGCTGGGTGCATGGCGCTGGCGCGTCAGGTCGCCTCCTCGATGAGGCAGCCGCTTGCACCTTCGGCGTGGAGCTTCTCCGGTGGGCTGCCGCTGGCGCAGCAGTTCCACAGGGGTCCGGCATTTGCCTTCGGCATTGGAAAGCAGCACTGCGAAGGCGCTGGCGCGGCAATCCCATGGTTTCCCGTGGGCCCGGAGCAAGTGGTTGCGCCGTGGGGCTCCTCGCTGACGGCGACGCGCACGGCAGTTACATTCGCCCGCGGCTTTGGGTTTCGCCTTTGGGGTCGCCCCCCCGCTGAAGCGATTGCAATCATCGACGCAGCCGCCTTCGGCGCGAGCTTCGGACGGCTGGAGGGGGAGCGCGAGGGGGTGGGTCTGGCACCCCCTCGCTACGATGCGCGCGCATGGCTGCGGCAGCACCTCCATGGCAGAGCCCGTGGAATGCCTCGGGGGGGCCTTCTGGCAGCGCTGGGAGAGCGCTTGGAGCTTCCCCCATGAACCCCGGGGCCGCCTGGAACCGCCTGGGCACGCTTGGGAGCGCGCGGGAGCGCATGGGAGCGCTGCGTGGCGCCGAACGCTTGGGAGCGCCTGCGAGCGCCTGGGAGCGCGCCAGGAGCGTGCCGGGAGCGCTCGGGAGCGCCTGCGAGCGCCTGGGAGCGCCTGGGGGCGTGCCGGGGGCGCTTGGGAGCGCCTGGGAGCGCTTGGGAGCGCAGCCAGCGCGCGCCTGGGAACGCGCCTGGGGGCGTGCCGGGAGCGCCCAGGAGCGCTTGGGAGCGCTTGGGAGCGCTTGGGAGCGCCTGGGAACGCCTGGGAGCGCCTGGGAGCGTGCCGAGAGCGCCTGGGAGCAGGCCGGGAGCGCCTGAAGCGCCGTGGAGTACTTGGGAGCGTGCCGGGAGCGCCTGGGAACGCTTGGAAGCGCCTGGGAACGCCTGGGAACGCTTGGGAGCGCCTGGGGGTGCCTGGGAGCGCCTGGGAGCGCCTGGGAACGCCTGGGAGCGCCTGGGAGCGTGCAAGAAGCGCTTGGAAAGTCCTGGGGGGCGCCTGGACCGTTTGGAAGCGCTTGGAGCGCCGCATGCTGTAATTTCATAGGTTTGGAGCACCCAGGGAGCGCCGCATGCTGTATTTTCATAGGTTTGGAGCCCCAAGGGATGTAGGCGGTTGCAGCGAACCCGCTTGCTAGGGCTGAGGGTTAGGGGTTCCTTTTCTTAGGAGAACACCACGGGGATGCACCGCGCGGCGCGCGAATTCCTCCTCAGCGGCTATCGCCGCTTCGTCGGTGCAGCGCACGCTGTATGGGCAGGCTCGCTGAGCGCTCGGCCAGACGCCACGGGCTTCTGACGATGCACCGCCCGTGGCTTGCAGTTTACACAACGTATTAGCGTCTGCGGACCTCGTAGCGGGGTTAATTGGTTCCCGCCAGTCGGCTTGGCTACGATCCTTCGTAAAACACATGGGATTCGCATCGCGACGGCAAGATTTCGGGCCTGCTGATGCCGCGATCTCTCGTAAAACACAAAGGAGTCGCGTCGCGACGGCCAGGGGGCGGCAAGGGCCGAGCGGGCGTTTCGCGCGCTTCGCGACATCGGCGCTTCAGTCATATACTGGGAACAGGAATTCGGCCAGGGGGCGCGTTGCCGGCCGCGTCGGGGCTGGGGCCGCGGGATGGCGCTGGCGGCTCGGGCGACGACCTCGGACGGCTGGCCGGGCGGGCCATGGGTCTGGCCGGCGCTCGGCGCGCTTCGCGACACTGGCGCTGTAGTCATATACCGGGGACAAGGATTCGGCCAGGGGGCGCGCTTCCGGCCGGGCGGGGCTGGGGGCGTAGGGAAGCCGCGGCGGCTGGGGCCAGCGCCGCGACCGGCTGGCCGGGGGGGCAGGGGCTGGTCGGCGCGCGGCGCGCGTTGCCGAGCGGGCGTTTCGCGCGCTTCGCGACATCGGCGCTTCAGTCATATACCGGGGACAGGAATTCGGCCAGGGGGCGCGTTGCCGGCCGCGTCGGGACTGGGGCCGCGGGATGGCGCTGGCGGCTCGGGCGACGACCTCGGACGGCTGGCCGGGCGGGCCAGGGGCTGGCCGGCGCTCGGCGCGCTTCGCGACACTGGCGCTGTAGTCATATACCGGGGACAAGGATTCGGCCAGGGGCGCGCTCCGGCCGGGCGGGGCTGGGGGCGTAGGGAAGCCGCGGCGGCTGGGGCCGGCGCCGCGACCGGCTGGCCAGGGGGGGGCAGGGGCCGGTCGGCGGTCGTCGCGGCGTTGCCGAGCGGCGTTTCGCCGAGCGGCGTTTCGCGCGCTTCGCGACATCGGCGCTTCAGTCATATACCGGGGAGAGGAATTCGGCCAGGGGGCGCGTTGCCGGCCGGGTGGGGGCTGGGGCCGCGGGATGGCGCTGGCGGCTCGGGCGACGACCTCGGACGGCTGGCCGGGCGGGCCAGGGGATGGCCGGCGCTCGGCGCGCTTCGCGACACTGGCGCTTGAGTCATATACCGGGGACAAGGATTCGGCCACTGCGCGCGGCGGGGGTACTTATAAGTACTTATGCTAGTATAAGTAACTTATGAACTTACGGCCTACTTATAAGTAACTTATAAGTAACTTATAAGTAGCCCGTAAGTAGCCCGTAAGTAGCCCGTAAGTAGTCCGTAAGTAGCCCGTAAGTAGCCCGTAAGTAGCCCGTAAGTAGCCCGTTCTAAATTTCAATGGTTTTGGTTCCAAACTGTTTGCGATTTTGCTAACATGCTTTCTGTGAGTTCCATGTTCGGAGGTCGATTTTTTCAGCATGCAATCTGGATTCGTATATTTCCATGTTCGGAACAAGATTTTCGCAGGTTGTAATTACATTCGTGCGCATGATGTTAACCTGATCAAATTTCTGTTTCTGTTGTTCGCGCCTATAATTTCAATGCTAACTTAAACGAAATTCTTGACACTTCGCGTATCCCCACCAGCCCATCCATAGTGAAACAGCGCGGGCACTACTGTTGAATTGGGGAGATCTCTGGTAGCGAAGGGTGCGGGTGCTGCTGCTGGTGCTGTTGCTGCTGCTGCTGGCACTGCTGCTGCTGCTGGTGCTACTGCTGGTGTTGCTGATTCTCGTGCTGCTGGCGCTGCTGCTGGTGCTGGTGCTGGTGGTGCTGCTGCTGCTGGGCAGGTGTTGCTGGCGCTGCTGCTGGTGTCATTGCCGCTGGTGGTGCTGTGGGTGCTGGTGGTGCTGCTGCTTCTGGTAGTTTTGCTGCGGGTGCTGCTGGTGTTGCTGGTTCTCGTGATGCTGCTGGCGCTGCTGTGGTGCTGCTGATGGTGCTGGTGTTGCTGTTGGTGGTGGTGGTGGTGCTGCTGCTGCTGCTGGTGCTGCTGGTGCTGGCTGATGCTGGCGATGGTTATCGTGCTGCTGGTGCTGCTGGTGCTGCTGCTAATGCATTTGCTGCTAATGGTGGTGATGTTGGTGCTGCTGATAGTGCTAGTGCTGTTGCTGCTGCTGCTGCTAGGTGCTGCTGCTGGTGCTGCTGCTGACGGTGGTGGCGGTGTTGCTGGTGCTACCGCTGCTGCCAAGTGCTCTTGCTGGTGGTTGTAGTGATGCTGCTATTGATGCAGGTGCTGACGGTGGTAGTGAAATCAGGCAGCGTAACAACCGCCTAGGAAGCGTTTTCTCGGAGGTATTGGGATCTTCGGGCCATGTGGTGCTCGTTTGGAAGGTCTTGGGGGGGATCTTAAATTCTTTTTTGTGGCATAGGGGACCTCTTGGAGCAGTGGCCACCATTGTTCAAAAAGAGGGGGGCTTAATTCCACCCACCCACCCCTAGGAGCTTCCAAAAAAGGCGCTCTCGCGCTCTTGGACGCCATTGGGGCCCTCTTGGGGCCCCTTGGGCCATCTCGGGGTCATCTTGACGCCTCAAGAGCCCATCGGAAGCGAAAAAGCGAACACACCAAAAAACATTTGTTTTGCTTTGGTGTTGGTGCAAATTTGGCCTCTGTGGGTTTGAACGCGGGGGGTTGGAGGGCACTTGAAACCGTATTGGTTCGTGTCGGATGCTATCTCGAGCCACCTTGAAGTATATTTGGCCATATTGGAAGCTCGGGCTCTCTGAGGCCGTCTTGGAGCCATCTCGAGCCATCAAGGACGTTCTAACTCCTCGCAGGTAAGCCCGCCCAGACGCAGGGAAGGCAAACCTCTCGAGCAGGGAACGGAATGAGGTTGGAAAAGGAAACGGGCTGATTGGATTCACACTTCGATGTTGTGTGCGCCGATGATAACATAATTGCTCGGGAACCGAATATACCATACGGATTTGAAGATTTTCTGGGCTCGTC
The DNA here is from genome assembly GCA_963575745.1 of Prorocentrum cordatum. Lineage (NCBI taxonomy): Eukaryota > Dinophyceae > Prorocentrales > Prorocentraceae > Prorocentrum > Prorocentrum cordatum. The sequence continues at coordinate 683,109 of CAUYUJ010016560.1, read as the reverse complement.
GTTTGTGGTGGTGCGGTTGGGGATCTCACGAGGCACAGAGCGTGAGAGCGCATCGACTTACATCAAACCGCATGCAAACATATAATGCAGCGGCCATATAACTGTAACAGCCCCGTCGGCGCCTGATCGCCAAATTCCGTGGGCCAGCAACTCGTTAGACAAGACTAGGGTTGGCTTTTCAGCCCGCTTATATTTAGCATATCGGCCGTCTGCTCTTCTAAACTCCCACATGGAGATGCACGTCCAGTAAGTGCCGTCAACGCAGAAATGATACCAGATTTCCCCGCACTGTCGGCGCCTGTCGCCACCAAGCAGGACGACATCCAAATTGCTAAACTTCGCGCCCGATTCGGCAACGAAAGTGCCAGATATCTCGATATTGGCTGCGCGCGGAAACATTTCCCCCACTGGCATGCGCAACGCCTTCGGCAACGCACTCCAGTTGCCGCTTACGTGCGTCGAGAATTGTTTAAGGTCTGCAAAATGTTGGCAGCACAGCTCCTCCATGAGACCCCTGGTGTAGTATATGCCTCTCGACTGGCGGTTCATTGCGAACTTTTTCGGGTCCTTATGCCTTCGCTCGGTGACGAACGTGTCGAAAAGGCAACCGAAATCTCGGTACTGCGGACCGAGATGAGCAGCCTGGTGGTGCTTGAATTGCCAGGGCCCTCGCCCGTGCACGTCGCGAAACTTATGCAAGTGCTTCATGATGCAATCATGCAGCTGGACCGCGGACACCTGTTTGCGCGATGCGCATTGCAGCATCTCTATGCTCTCACAACAGAGCGAAACTGATTCCGCTGCACCGTGGAGGGCGGCAAGGCTCTCCTCCTTTGCAACCGCGTTGGAGAAGTACCTCTGTACGACTGGTGTCGCTGACAGCTGCTCGCTCGCAATGGCGGCCAGCTTGTTGGTCTCGAAGATTTCAGCCGTTCTCTTGTGCTCCCGAGGCCACGTCCACTGCTGCATGTACGCGTGCAGGTCTGTGTATTCCACCAGGCCCTTTTTGTTCCTCCCCGCAGCCGCCTTGGCCTTGTGCATAAATTCATCGAGATCGTACTCGAAAAGCCCAGTGATGAAATATATGTGCGGCCAATCGTACATTGTGGTGCTGATTGGCTTCATGGCGGCATCAGCAGTGAGGTAGTGGGGCCCGTAGTGGAACCCTTTCCTGGTCTCCAACTCTGCGTAAGCAGTCTTACCCGAAACAGTTTTTGCAACCATCAGTTCTCCCAGCAAGTTTCGCACAGAAGCGTCCGAGTGCGGCTCCCAAAGGTGGCACTCCAAATTGTCCAACGGGAGGTGCCCGAATCTACCGTCCTTGGCGATGTTTCGGCACAAAGGGCATGGCACGATGCCTCGGTGGCCCATGCTACCGAGGACTTCCTTGATAGCTTTGAAGTCAGCCAATGTCCCGTAATGACGCGCAAAGAGCCTGGTGAAATCATTGGTATCGTTTTCGCTCTCGCGCAAATCCAAGCAAATGCCTGTCTTCGTCAGGTGATGAGACTCGTCATTGAAAAACATGTGTTTCAGTACATGCTTGACTAACTGCGACATGCCGCTGTCCATGGTCTCGACAATGAGCGACGGAGTACATGTAACAATGAACCACATTTCCTCCCGATGAACAAGATTTTCAAACTCAGCGAACGTCCAGTAGAAGCTCTGCACTTTGCGTGGGTCCTTCTTGGATGCAAGTGGGTTCGTGGGGCTGACCTCGTCGAAGTATATGATGAGCCTCCACGGCGTACTCGGGGAGCTGGGGAACTTCGCCAACTTTGCCTTCATAATTTGCCTGAACGGAGCGCACTCCCGAACGGTACGATCCAAGAGGGCAAACGGGTGATTGACAAATGCAATTCCAACAGTCCCGTCCTCTAGAGTGAGCTCCATCGGCTGCACCACAGGGCCGTATGGCGTTGGCTCACTAGTGAAAGCATGGCGGGCTCGGAGCTGCGAGCGCGAGCTGCTCGCGCTGGGGAGCCCGTCCGCCCTCGCCCTTTTCAGAATCGCCTCGAGCCCCCGCTGCGAAACGTAAGAATCGCGATGCAGCTCATTAAGGTCAGCGCCCGCGCGCTTCATGAGCCAGGGGTGCACGCGCGCAAGGGCGCGCTGGTCGCTCGGGCCAGGGCGAGGACGGTGGCGCGTGCGCCTATTGATCGGCGCGCGGTGCGTGGGGCGATCGCTTCATACGACACGCGTGCATACATGCGCGGAACTGAATTTGGTTATATAATGGCCTTCGGCCATTCCGCCACCGTGCCTGGATTCGTGGACATTGGATGGCGTTGGAGGCGCTTGGGCCGTCGCGGGGCGGTGGTGGACCGAAAGCTCGACAATCTCACATTCAGGACCGAGGGAGGCATGTCGGCAGTATGCCTCAAGTGGCATCGAATAAATACAACTTGAGGCATGTCCGTTGTATGCCTCAAGTAGTTCCGATCGGGTACCATCTGAGGCGCGTCGTCAGTATGCCTAACGTGTAGGTCGGCAATATGCCTCAAGTGGTACCGAATGTGTGTCTGGGTCTCGTGTTAAGCCTTTCGGAGGTTTCTGGGAGGCAGTTTTGAAGCCTCTTGGGGGGCGTTTTGGGGCATCTGCAAGGTCGTTTGGGGGCCTTGGGGGCTGCTTGGGGCGTATTGGGGGCCTTGGGGCACCCTGGGGCCCCTGGGGGCGACTTGAATGTTTGAATTGTTCGTCGCCCTCTTGGGCCCCTCTTGGTGCCGTCTTGGGGCCCTAGGGCTCCAAGAGCTCTTGGGTTGTATTTGGAACCATAATGGGCAATCTTGGGGCCGTATTGGGCCGTCGTCGGGCCGTCTTGGGGGCCCCTTGGGGCCTCTTGGGGCTTGGGCCGTCTCAGAGCGTCGGGAAGCCGAAAAGGCGAGAAAGCAAAAAAACACAACATCGAAAACCACAAGGGGCAATCAACAAGTTTGGCCACTCGGGGCCCTCTTGGGAAGCCTCTTGGAGGCGGGCCGTCTGCGGGCGGCCTCTGGCCCGTCTTGGGGCCATTTTGGGCGTCGTGGAGCGCTCGTTTGGCGTCTCGGGGCCTGGGCCGTCTTCGGGGCCTCTTTGGTGCCTTCTTGGCCCGTCTCGGGGCCCGCTTGAGCTCGAAACAATCGCGCGGGAAATTGCAAGAAGCCCCAGGTGAACCGCGGGGAGGCCCGAGAGAATTGGAAATTGAGGCTCTGGTCCCCTTTATAATGATTCCTCACAGGACTGAGGACTGAGGCTCGGAGGATTTGACAAGGGGCATGAGGGCACTCCCACTCCGCGCCTCGCGGCACGGTGGCGGATTTAGACGCGGTTAAACGCACGCGTGCGAATGATGGAACTCATTTTCTGGGATCTCCCCTCCCAGCAGTAAAACGGGCTGTACTGCAACAACGGCAGTAAATCTGTGGGCTAAGACATGCCTCTAGCTGCGCTCATTCCGACATCGACCCCAGCTGCTCGCTGTCCCCGTCCCAGCTCGAGTCCGACCCCTCATCCAACGCCGTCAGCGGCTTCGGCAGCCTCGCGGGCTCAATGCCTTGCGACAGCCTCAAGTCCGTCTGGGTGCCGACCTCGCGCGTCTCTGGCTTGGGAATGATTGACCCGACCAACTTATTCACAACCTTCTGGCACTCCACCGTCGGCAGGCCGTTGGCCCTGACGCGCGACAGCGACTGAAGGAAGAAGGTCGACTGCTGCGTGAGCATCTTCTTGAGGAGGTGCACCTTCTGGGTTCCGAGCTGCTTCTCTGCCGCCGGCCTCTCCTTCTTGACGGTGGTCAGCTGCTTCTGCAGCATTTTCTCCATCTCCGAGCGCACCATCTCAAACAGTCCGCAACCACGCGCGCAGCAGCTTAAACGCTAAGCGAGCGCAGAGCCAAACTGCGATGCATCATGGGATCGGGATGGGCGTGGGCTGGGGCAGGGGCGCGCGAGAATCGCGCAACCCACAGTCTGCAACGCGACGCGATCAACGGATTTCCATCGGTGAAGAGCTCAATAATAACACAATATGCCATCCTACAATAGCCGCTCTCATCTTACGGTGGTAGCGCGGCGTGCGGGGGATGGCGATGCGACGACGCTGGTAGGCTGAAAGGGCGGGCGGGTGGATGGATGGATAATCAGAGGGCTGGGGAGACAATCGGATGCAGGTGAGAACGGGTAGGCGGGAGGTGTGACAGGAGAGAGAGAGAGAGATAGAGAGAGATATATATAGAGGGGAATGGGATCACGATAACGAGGGAGAATGAGATGGAGCGAAAGGGAGAACGTGCGAGCGCGAGGAAGAGAGAGAGAGAGAGAGAGAGAGAGAGAGAGAGAGAGAGAGAAAAAGAGAGCTATATATAGAGAGAGTGGGATGGGATGTGTTCGAGGAGAAAGGGCTCTTTGTATAGAGAGGGCCTATATGTAAGGATATTGGGCAGAGAGATGTGATATATATATATATATATATATATATATAAATATATGCGTGGGACATATAGAGGGGGAGTGGTGGCGGAAAAGGATAGCATAGAAAGTGAACGCTATGGCAAGATTGGGAATGATGGCGGGTGAACGTAATGCGAGATAAAGCTAGATAGAGAGCGAGAGAAAGAGCGGGGGAAAGAGAAATAATAAGGTTGGCAATGTTTCATCGCAAAAAGTTACGGCATGCGCGGCTGCACGCGTGCACTCGCCGCGTGCACGAATGCAATCGTTGCCTAGTATTTAGCGCTGCGAGCTCCTGCAACGGCGCACGCGCCCCTACAAGCCACTGTTGACCCAGAAAGATGAGCCAATGCCGTACGCGACCTTCTGGGCGAGCTTCACATCGTCCGAGCTCAACTTTTTATCCCTGGCCTGCTTCCCACCCTCCGTGTATAGCTTGGAGGTGTATGCGCCCTTGGACGGGCATTTTGCTGCGACCCTCTTGGAGAGAAACTCCTTCAGATTGAGCTTTAAGCCCTTTGGCAAATCACTCTCTGTGACGCCGCCCTTCTTGGCCTCTTTCGCCTTCTTCATCGGTGGCGGATCGGCGTCGCCCGACGAAGGGGCGGCCGATGCGGGGCGCTTTGCAGCGGTGGCCGAAGCTGCGGGGCGCGGCATGCGGCCAGCCGCTTTGCCCTTGCCTGTCGCCTTCGTGCGCAAGCGCTCCGCAGCAGATTCCTCGCTCGCATCGCTGTCGTCTGCGCAGGCGCCAGCCTTCTCGTCGACAGCTGGGGGAGCCATGGGGAATTTTCCAGCGCTGTCGTCGGCGCGGACGCCAGCCTTGGGCTCGGCCGCTTCGGTGGGCTCGGCGGCGGAGCGGCTGCCCTTCGGCTCGGGCAGGTGCGAGGCCGACGACGCGCCCGCGTCGGCGGAAGAACGGAGGCACTGCAGCATGTCATACGGGTCCATGCCTGCACTCGTGCTAGGGAGACCCTTCATCATGCCCTGCAGGAGCATCTGGGCGCCGATCTGCCTGCAGGCTTCCGCCATGAACTGATTGGGGTCGGTTGCGGATGGAGCGCACAGGTTCAGCATGGGCGGGCTCTTCTTATTGAGGGCCAGCTGCGACTCCGCTTCTTCAGCTCCCGTATGCGCGCGCTTATAGGCGGTCGAGCTCTGTCGGACTGTTCCGAACGTCAGCTCGCGGTACTCCTTCATCGACGGCGGGCCCGTCTCGTATGCATGCTTGTAGGTTTCACTCGGGAGATCCTTGGGCGAAAGCGGAAACTCTGTCATAAACTCAAATGGGTACTTGACAGTGCCCAGCGGCGCAAGCGCCTCCTTGATGTTATTCAAATGGGCGAACCAATCTTTCCCCTTCTCCAGCGGCAGCCCGTTGGCCACATAGATGCACTCCAAGATGTGCCCTTTCGTCTTCTCACTCGGCAGGAGGAGCCCGATGAAGAAGCACCTCTTTTTCACAACTGCGAACTTAGCAGACCAAGGCGTCATGCTGTCCGCGAGGGTCGTGTACTCGATATCAGTCAAGTACATGTTGAATGATGAGCACTTTTGGTTCGGCCGCCTTGCGTTAGGGTTCCCATCCTCGAGCTTGTTCTTCATCTCGTTCACCAGCGTAGCCAACTTAGCCGTTGTCTCCTTGTCCCACCCGACGCCGTGGACGGCCTTAGTCAACTCCGTTGCGGATCGTAAGTCGCACTCAATGAGCGACCTGATCTTTGCGCTGATGCACGTTGCCTGCGCGCGCATCAACTCAGACATGGCATCCGAGTCGAGGTTGCACTGCTTCTGCTCCTCAAAGAACTTGGGGAGGTTGGCCAGCTCCGCGATGAGCTTGGTAGGAGTGGACATTCTCAAATCCTACTCTGCACCTAGCATACAGCGTGAATGACTCGATTGCTTGAGGGAAATATGTCATGGAAGCGCGCGCGCTCGAGATCAGTGCCCATAACTAGAATGGCATGTCATGACAAGCACATATGTTATTCACATGCAGGCGCACGCGCCAGCGCCCACAAATGTCGCGCGCGCGCGCGAGTTAACAATCGATAAGTCACGTTTGCCCTGCTAGGCGTCAGATCATCCCGCGAGCCCTTTGGGCTGCGGTGGTTTAGCGTAATTTTCCTTCTCTCCGCCACAGCTTCCTCCTTCACTTGCTCGGGGAAGGGTGGGGGAGGTGCGCGGTGTGCGCGCGCGCGTGTGTCCCTATACAACGCCCCTTGGGTCTGGGGCGGGGGGGGGGAGGGAAGGGGTGTGTGTAGGTGTGTCTCGCGCGTGAAGCACGGTGCGCTCCTCGGGGAAAAGTGTGTAGATGTGCGTGTATGCGTTGTGGTGTGCGTGTGTGTTGTGCGTGCGCGGGTGGGCGGGCGGGCGGGGGGATGGCGGGCGGGGGCGGGGGGTGGGAAGGGGGGGGAGGAGGTAGGTGGGTGGGAGGGAAGGGGGCAGATTGTCAATTTTCGGCCCAAGGTTGCGGTGGCCTCAGAGAGCTTAATTGGAATTCGCATCCAAGATTCTAGATTGTCCAAGCTACGGCCCCAAGATGATTCCAAGTGGCATTCGAGCCATCGGAAAAGCAATTCCAACATCTAAATAACACATGTCTGTCATTGCATTCTGGCCGTATCGCTTTCCATTGGCTCTTGATACCTCACGATTTCCACAATGGAACCCCAAACAGCCAGAGCGCCAGCACTCCAAGGACGGCCCGTGAGTGCCTCAGGGCGCCCTTTCTGAGCCTCTGATGGGGGTGGGGGGGGGTGGGGGTGGGATCCGAATGGCCCTTTTCTTTTTGAACAGCATAGGCAAGACGGCCCCAAGATGTCTACGAGGGCCCCAAGATCTACCAAAAGAGACCCGCAATAGTGCCCCAAGAGGGCAACCTCTCCAAAAGTCCGATCGAGAACGCGCTCCCGAGGCGGTCGTTAACCTAATTTGCTCCCACCATCACTGCCCGCACCAGCATCAGCAGCGCCAGCAGCAGCAGCACCGCAACCACCAGCCACAGCACTAGCAGCGGCGGCAGCACCAGCAGCACCGCCGCCGTCACCAGCAGCACCATCAGCGACACCATCAGCAGCACCAGCAGTAGCACCAGTAGCAGCAGCACCCGCAACACCAGCAGCAGGACCATCAGAACGAGAAGCCGCGCCACCAGCAGCAGCACCAACAACAGCACAATCACCATCAACAGTAGCACCAGCGGCAACTCCAGCAGCACAGCAGCATCAGCAGCAGCACCACCACCAGCAGCAACAGCAGCAGCACCAGCAGCAAGATAACCAACACAGCACCAGCACCAGCAGCACGCGCATCACCAGCAACAGCAGCGGCAGCATGACCAGTCACACGCTCGCGCTGTCTATGTGCGTCCCGTCATTCCTTCTCCCGACAGAGGGGGCATCGATTCTGGATGGGCAGGTGGGGATACGCAAAGCGTCAAGAATTTTATAAGTGCTTGCTGCACTGGGGGGTGAGGGCTTGGCGTTGTCACCATCGTTTCTCTCCCGCATCCTCCTTGTAATCCTTGTCCACCCGCCCTCCCCTTTTTCACATTCCCCGATCCATGGCCTCAGGGCAGCTTCCCTCTCTGCGAGCGTTCCAGCATCTCGAACTCACTGAGGGTCGGCCGACGCACCTGGTGCGATGTTACAACCCTGTATGGAGCCCTCAGCAGCACCCCGCGTCATCTCGCCTCATTCGCCTATACTGTGATGAGAAGACGTTTTAGTATGTAAGCCGTATGATGGATACTCGTGGGCTCTGATTGGAACATAGACTTACAAGCCACCGCCCCCGTCTCCCCCCTCTCCCCCTCCCCCCTCCCCTCCCTCCTCCCCACTCTTCCCCTCTGGATGATGGGAGGTGGAGGCGGAAGAGAAAACTCGTGAGGCAGTGTTCCATGCACGCAGAAATGCCCCGAGCCAGGCTGCACGCACAAATGCCCCCAGCTTGGCTGCACACACAAATTCCCCCAACCAGGCTGCACACACAAATGCCCCCAGCATGGCCGCACGCGCACTTCTAGACGCTTCGCGTATCTCCACCAGCCCATCCAGAAACAACGCCCAGGCGAGTTGAGGTGATCAGGGAAGTGCAGGAGCAAGGAGGGGGACAGCCGAACCGTGCGAAGGAGGAAGGAGGAGACGGAGGATGCTGGATGGATGGATGAGGGAGTGGGGAGGAGGAAGATGAATAGGAGGAGGGGGAGGAGGAGGAGGAGGAGGAGGAGGACGGAGGACGGAGGACGGAGGACGGAGGAG
>CAUYUJ010016560.1:599544-674320 GCA_963575745.1 Prorocentrum cordatum | reverse complement strand
GGGTCGCAGCCGCAGTCGCTGCCCGCAGCCTTGCCGTCGCAGGTCTCGAGGAGAAAAGCCCGCATCCTCGAATCGCAGCCGCAGTCGCAGCCCGCGGCCTTACCGCCGTCGTCGAGGAGGCAAGAAACATCGTGGCGGCGTGCACAGAGCTTACGGCTTCATTATGGACCCATGGATCCAAACGTGGGATCGGCCGCTGCAGCGGGAGATGATATCCGACCAAGGCTTATAAGAGGTGAACCCCGCGGACGGGCCCGATGACGAGATCTGGATGGACTCCGAGGACTGGTCCTTTGACGAGATCAAGGGCTAGATCATTGGCGCGCGAACGCCGACTTTGCTGTGACTGGCAACTGCCGATGTTGACTCGCAACTGCCACTCTGCTCTGTTGTGACGCCGCTCGAGGGATATACCATCGGCGCAAACGCCGCCTCTGCTAGGACTGCAGATGGAGGGGTGATTGCGATGCTCGCGGGGGCTGGCCTGACCGCGCTTATCATATTAGCTGCAGCGCCCGCGCTGGTGGTTTGAGCCAATAGTGCATACAGTACACTATAAGTTTTAAGTACATTGTATATGGATGGCGGCTCCTCATCGCAGCGGAAACCCGAATGCCACGCGCATGAGGTGCGTGTCTTGCAGTCAGGGGAGTGGAACACGACTCTTGCTGCTTATATTGCTAATCACCGCTGGGGCCCCAGCAAGAGATCGCTGACGAAAAATCCGTCCCATGTTCCTCGCTCCTCCAGCCCCCAATTCCAATTCCCAACGCCCATGCTCCCACCGCCATCGCTTGCCACCATTTCCCCTCCTTGTCTTTCCACCTCCCACCCCCAGACACTCTTTCTTGCCATCGCCTCCGCCGCTTTATGCGGCGCGCGCGCCACGTAGCGAACGCACGCGTGCGGGGGCTGGAAAGCGATGATCGCTGCGAAATTTGGAAAGGGTTGACATATCCCACAAGCCCCCTGGGCGTAGGTGGTTTAGGGAGCTTCCTCTTCCAACCTCCTTCTTCCCCTTCGGGGAGGGGTTTACCCCTCCCCCCTTACCCTCTCCCATGGACCTGGACAGGGCGCCCCGCGAGGTGTCAGAGGTAGTTCGCCAAAGACGGCTCCAAGAGCGCCTCGGAGAGCCTATAAGATGAGCTCCAAGATGGCCCAAGATAGCCGAAGATGCCTCAATATGGCTCCGAAGATGCTCCAAGAGGTCCCAAGACCGCCCCAAAGCTCCAAGAGGCCCCCCAAGAGGCCAACATCTTTCAAACACCTTCGGAAAACCAATGATGTTCTGCTTCTCGCCTTTTCGCTTCCGATGACCATCCGAGGCTGCAAGATGGCCCCAACATGGCCCAAAAGGGACACAAGAGGGGCCCAAGAGAGCCCCAAGACGGCCCCAAGAGCGCCCAAGAGCGCTCCAAGAGCGCCCCAAGAGGGGTCCAAGAGGCGATTCTGGGGGCTCTAAAGGGGCAAGGCTAATTAAGGGGCCCCTCTTCTTTGATCGATCTCCTTCAAGATTGCCCCAAGAGGCGCCCAGAGGCTTCCAGAGGCGCAAAGATTGCCCCCAAGATGGCCCCAATAGGCTCTCATAAGATGCTCCCAAGAGGGCCCAAGGGAACCAAGCCCCCTCCCCTTCCACACCCCCCCCCCCCCCCCCCCCCCCCCCCCCCCCCCCCACCCGATGCACCCAAGACGCCCGAGAGACCCCCAGGACCGCCAGGAGACGCCCAAGAGGCCTCCAAGAAGCGCCCAAGAGATATCCCAAGAGGCTCCGACAGGCATCCAAGAGACCTTTGGCCATTTTGCTCGCCCTCCTCCTCCTCCTGCTCATCCGTCTTCCGTCATCCGTCCTCCTCCTTCTCCTCATCCTCCTTCTCTTCCTCCTCCTCCTATTCATCTTCCTTCTCCCCACTCCCTCATCCATCCATCCAGCATCCTCCGTCTCCTCCTTCCTCCTTCGCACGGTTCGGCTGCCCCCCTCCTTGCTCCCGCACTTCCCTGATCACCTCAACTCGCCTGGGCGTTGTTTCTGGATGGGCTGACGGTGATGCGCGAAGCGTCTAGACTTTTGCAACAGCACCGATTGGGCATGCAACGAAATCTGCGTGTCCTACCCGCCCCCCCTCGGCGACACTGCATTGCTGCATCCGCCAATGCCTATGCTAGGATAGACTGCTGTGCGCACGCGCATCGCAACGCTCACTCCTGCGACTCCAACTGCGGGATATCGCCGCCGCCATCGTCGTCATCGGAGTTGCCGTCGTAGACCGTCCAACCACGTTTGACAATATCGCCCGTAAGGGTCTCAATCGCTGTCTCAATGTCGGCGAGTTCCATGGTTTTTGGTTTTTGGTACTGCAAGTGCTTGCGCCCGTCTGCATCCTTGCACTGCAGGAATATAGACTTCCTGCGATAATCGAACTTCGCCTCTGGCGTGGGCAATTCAATGCGATCCTCTGGGCGCTTGCGCTTGAGCGGCTTCACAGGCGTTGGCTGCAAGGCCGACGCCGTCGCCACCTTCTGGAGCCAAGTGAGATTCTCCACGGTCAGCTCAACACATGGCACCCTCAATGGCATGAGCTCCACGGTCATCTTCATATTGAAGGTCGCGCCCTCGTTGCAAGTCAAAGCCACGCTGGTAACATAGGGCAAGTCGTCGGGATTCACCGCCATCCTGTTGAAGCCATCTGGGAGAGCGGGTGGCTTCTCGCACGGGTTGCACGCATGCAAGTGGGCAAGTAAGACCTCGTCCACGCGCGTGTTCCTCGCCTTGCGCAAATCCTCCAGGATGCAGCTCTTGCTCCAGTACTTGGCCTTGCCCTCGTGGGATAGGCCGAGTAAGACAGCGAGAGGTCTATCTGTCTGCCTGAGCTCGACGTACGTAGCTCCATCGATCGTCTTGGTGCACTGGGGCACCCACGTGCGGACGTGCTTCATGTCCGCGGCATGATATTGGACCACGGGCTTCGCCTCGATCGTGAACGACATCGGCGCGCGTGAAAACAGCCGCGCGAACCCCCCGCGGCGGCCGAGCGCAACCTCGCTTGATCACTGACGGCTTGTCACTGCAATCGAGCCCGCGCCCAGCCGCAGCGACGAGGCTTGGACCAGCGCTGCCGCTGCCCCCTCCCCCATCCCCCTCTCCCCGCGCGAGCGCATGCGAGCTGTTTTTGTTTCTCCTGCAAGCGCTGAAAGAGAAGAATACGCCATGTGTCCAGAGGACGCCGTGTGTCCTGCAAGCGCTAAAGGAAATCCGCAATAATAATACCATTGTCTCCTTAATCGGCGCGCCGCCCCACCGACCTGAGATCGCGGCACAAGTGTCTAATAAGCTCGGCTCCGCGAGCCACGACTACTGCGTGCGGACCCTCTTCATCGGCGGCGCATTCGCCGCCTGCGGCTTCAGTGCACGAAGCTGGTCACCCTTTTTGATGGGTTTGGTGTTTTCCAGGAACGGTATTTTCAATGTAAGCTTCTCCGCGCCGACCGAGGCGTCAACGGTGCGAAGCTTGATGGCCATGTTAGACTCCTTGGGGTCGGTCACCTCTTTGTCAATGAGCCAGTAGTGCGGCATGAACCCTTCTATCTTCGCCATCTTGTAGCTGCCGCGCGTGTTGTCCGCGATGCCGCCTGGATCATGCTTCTGCAGCTTCATGAAGATGTAAAGCTTCTGCGCGACGCCGTCCGCATTAGTGATCTCCGCGCCGACGTCGATGGCACCGTTTGGAGCTGTATCCGAGAAGGCAACTTTGGTCGAGAAGGGCGGGAAGATCGCGCTGGAGACATCGATGTCAACCTTGGCGTACACGCCGCGGTGCTCCGTGGGCTCCGTCACGATGTCGACCATCTCGCCCGCTGCCCCCTGTAGGTTACCCAATGCATCAAGCGCCGACGTCACGTGACCAACCAACACCATGCGCTGCCAGTCCGAGTTCGAGCGCGGGTCGCACCTGGCACTCCAATCGGTGATGTATTCCTGTTGGGGTGGTGGGATGGGTTGCGGGGGTGGTGGGTTTGGGCGGGGCTGGGATGGGCGGTGGGGCTGGGGTAAAGGTGCGGGATGGAGAACAAAAGGAAAAGAGCACGTGGGCTGCGGGTGTGTAAGACAACCAAGCTCCATTGCCAAAATCGTTGCCCCCTCCCCCACCCCCTCCCCCTATAGTATACACGCCGCCCTCCTACGGCTTGCAAGCGTGGAAGGGGGAGAGCGCGGCGTCCTTCTTCGGCTCGCGTTTTGTGATCACCTTGAACTCTTGTGCACGCGGGGTGAGTAGCGATTTCAGGAGGTATGCCGAATCGACTGTGTAGTCGCTCCCATCGCCGATGCTCTGCAGCTTGATCTCATCCTCCTTGACTTCCTGCACCTTGTATACAGTTTTCATCTTGATGACCTCGATGTGGCAATTGGCGCTCACGCCCATACTTGCCAATTTGTGCATCCTGTCGGCGATTCCGCCTACGCTCTGCACTTGTGCAGAAGCCGCAGCTTGCTGCGCGGGAGCTTTGGGCGGGGCTCCTTTCTTCGCCCACGGGGATGTGATCTGCGTGCCTGCAATGGTAGCCAGGTCTTGCACGTACTCGTAGCCGATGTGGTGAAGCGACTCGAACTTTTGGCTCCTGGGGTCGGGCTTCTTCATGCAATGGTGCACGAGCCTCATGCCGAACCTGTTGATCAACGTCTTCACGGCCGCGTTGTCTTCTGACAGGTTGACAGTTTTTGCGATGTCTATAGCCATCGATTTCATGATGTCTGCCTGCGAGATCATGCGCTGCACTTCCTTGTTACTCGTGAGCTTAAGCCCGAAGTCACCCGATGCAAAGAGGTTCTGAAAGTCGCCCGATGCATACTTGCTGTCGGCGCTCATCATTGCCTTTACGCAATCAATGCGGAAGGGAATGCAGCCCAAACCATCCGAGCCGATCACTGCATCAGCCACCGCCGCCAAGACGGGGCCCTGCACAATGCGCGGCTTCTGGCACGAACGGTTGAAAGCCCGAAGCTCCTTCAAATTCGGTGCGTCTGGTCCACCAGCGAGCTTCCTCGCAAACGTCGCCAAACTCTGGATCTCTGAAACGAAATCTGGATTTCTGGATTGCGCTTTTGTTATTGCCCTACCCCACGCGACGTCGGGGTCCAAGATGTCGCCCTCCTTTTTATTGGCTTCGAAGTTGGTGACGATCTTCTGCACGTCCCCGTGCATCTTGAACAAGGTCTCCCACCTAGTCTCATTCATGGAAACCTTCTGCGCAGCATTTCCAGACTCCTGATTGAACGCGGCTAAAGCCAACATAAATGCGGGGGGGGGCGGGGGCGGGGGCGGGGGCAATCGAAAAGTTAAAGGGTGGGCCATCGATTTCACAAACTTAAGCGGGTCCTGGAGCAAGTCTATAATGGCGCCGAATGCGTCTTCAGCCTGCCAGACAAGCACGTCCCATTCAAACCCCTCCTTCGCAGCATCTGCCAACGTGGGGCGCTTCAACCCGATCTTGTGGATGTCAAGCTTCCCGTCGGTACCGAACTCGACGTTATCTGAATATGTAGGGCTGCCAAACTGAATGCAGCGGGTCGCCTGGGTCGTGTGCGACTTGCTCACGCTAAGGATTTTGATCTCGCCCTCGTCGTATGGCGGCAAGAAGCCGTGGGATTCCTTGACAAGGTCTCCGTTGAACTCGAGTGCCTCGGCGTGGCGCTGGTGAGATGGGGGTGGCATCTCGATGGCAAAGGGCACGCCCACCTCATCCATGCTGAACCCGTCGCTGCAAAAATTGCGCACCAGCGTGCGCACGTGGGATGGAATTATGCCATCGCCGTACCTGTTCCGCGGGTGCACGGCCACGTAGCGCCCATTCGTTTTCTGGCGCCTCAGCAGACCCTCCTTCCGCAACAATCGCACCGCCTGGTCGCGCAACTGGAGAATCGGGGGGCAATGGCTCAACGTGTACTCCTTGATGATGTCGAAGATCTGCTCCTGGACGCGCTCCACGCGAGCCTGCATGGTCTCACCCGCCATGGCCCAACTGCAATGCGCGAAACGCAAGGCGGGGGCTGCGCTGAACGCAAGCTTGGGGTGCCTGAAACCTTTGTCTGGGCCAGCGGCAGCACAAATGCATGAAACAACTATTGATTTCGCAGCATGCCTCCCACGGCGCCCGCGCAATATTCCAGATCGGGCACCAAGGTTCTCTTAGGGTTTAGGGTTAACGACATTGGCGTCACAAGTGTTTTGGGCGTCCTGTTCAGCGCGCGCGCTGTTATATATATATATATATATATATATATATATATATATATATGATTGAAAATGCATGCCCATACATGGCGTTAGTTTGCGTAACTGCAGTTATGTGGCACTTACGCGCCACTTATGTGGCACTTACGCGCCACTTATGTGGCACTTACGCCACTTACATAAGTAGCTCGTAAGTTACTTACGCTACTTATATAAGTAGGCCGTAAGTACTTATAAGTAGGCCAAAGTACTTATAAGTACTTACGCTACTTATAAGTAGGCTGCCCCTACTTATAAGTAGCTCCTAAGTAACTTAGCTACATATGAGCTACTTACACTACTTATGAGCTACTTACGAGCTACTTACACTACTTATCAGCTACTTACGAGCGACTTAGGAGCTACTTATAATTGGCGTAACTGCATAAGTACTTATAAGTACCCCCGCCGCGCGCAGCGCCAGCGCGGCCGCGCCCTCGGCCCCCATGCTGTTGAAGGAGAGGACGAGCTCCTGCAGGCTCGGCAGGGCGCCCGGGCCCCGGAGGGCCTCCGCCAGCGCGGCCGCGCCCTCGGCCCCCACGTCGTTGACGGAGAGGTAAAGCGTCTGCAGGCTCGGCAGGGCGTCCGGGGCCCGGAGGGCCTCCGCCAGCGCGGCCGCGCCCTCGTTCCCCACGCGGTTGCGGGCGAGGACGAGCTCCTGCAGGCTCGGCAGGGCGCCCGGGGCCCGGAGGGCCTCCGCCAGCGCGGCCGCGCCCTCGTCCCCCACGTCGATGCGGGCGAGGTTGAGCGTCTGCAGGCTCGGCAGGGCGCCCGGGGCCCGGAGGGCCTCCGCCAGCGCGGCCGCGCCCTCGGCCCCCATGCTGTTGAAGGAGAGGACGAGCTCCTGCAGTCTCGGCAGGGCGCCCGGGGCCCGGAGGGCCTCCGCCAGCGCGGCCGCGCCCTCGGCCCCCATGCTGTTGAAGGAGAGGTTGAGCGTCTGCAGGCTCGGCAGGGCGCCCGGGGCCCGGAGGGCCTCCGCCAGCGCGGCCGCGCCCTCGTCCCCCATGCTGTTGTAGGAGAGGTTGAGCGCCTGCAGGCGCGGCAGGGCGACCGAAGTGAGCACCGCGGCCACCTGCCTGAACTCCTCGTCCCCCCAGTCCAGCCCTGTGTACACCAGCCGCTCTGCGGACTCGAAGCGCTGCGCGAACGCCGAACGGTACAACTTGGCAACCCGCGGGCGATCGTCCTTGCCGTTCGTGAAGCCCTTGCTCTGGAGCTCCAGTTCGAAAGCGTCGGGCAAGGCGGGTGCCTTCCGCCCCGCGGCGCCCGTGAGTGTCGACTCCACATAGTCGTTCTCGTCTCCAGTGGCTTGTCCGAGGTCCACCAAAAGGAAGGAAACCTTCGTCAACATTGCCCATGAGGACTCGCAAAAACACCAACCGCGGTCGAAATAGAGTGCAGTGTTGCCAGATCGGGTGTATACTCTAGGATTGTCGCAATCATCGGTGAACCGTGTCAGCATGAATACGACTGTGGCAGGGTGGGAGTAGAAACTCCCAAGGCTGCCCAAGGCCTCCTTGAAGAGCTCATGCTCGCGCTCGAAGCGGCCGATTGCGCCGGCCTCAAAACACTCTGACCCTTCGAGCCGCTGATACGTGCACCGCCGAGGAGCACCCCCGTGATCCCTGCAGTTCTGATGGATGCAGATGAAGTCCATGAACACTGCCCAGCGGCCAGTAAAATTAGAGAACCAACCATCTGCGAGCAGCTGCAAAGCCCGGCCCAGGATGCGCAGGTTGTGGCCGTGAGGGTCGGGGTGATTAGCCTGCAACCAGCAATGTGAGACACAAGCTATGTGCAGCAGTGGAAAATCCATGGGAAATTCTCCCTCCTCAGTGGCAGCTTTGACCCCGCTGTGGGGCATGAACGCAGTCGGCGACAAAGCCTGGCGCGGCTCGAGGGTTCCGCCGGAGCCCGCCCGCTCCACCACCCACTCCGCGTCCACCAGGACAACCGCCCCGCTGCCCAGCACGGGGTCGAGCTCAAAGCCGCCGAACTTTTCCCACAGCTCCTGCTGCCGCTCCGTCACTTCCACCTCCTCCAATTCGGGCAGGTGCGGCTGCCCCGGATCCCCCGCGGCCTCGCTGGCCTCCTGTCCCACGGCGCTACCGTCGCAGCAACTCCAGCACAAGCACTTCGCAGCCAGCGCGCCGCCCTCGGGCGCCGACATCTTGGAAGCCGCACGGAGGCCCAGGTGGCCCACCGCACCGCAGCGTCGCGCAGCAGATGTGCGCAACAAGCAGCGGGTCACCAGAGGGTCGGAACTGGGGAAACCAAAGGTACCGATACTGCTGCTCCCCGGGCCTCTCCCGGAGTGCGTTCTGACCCAGATTTCGAGGCGAGTCCAGCGGTGGCGACGAGGGCCTCCCAAGAGGCCGAGATAAGGGAAAGCGAGGGAACCGCAGTGGTAATGGGCACCTTTTCCTCCTCCGAGGAACCCCCGGTCTCTTGGGCCAGGCTGCGGACCCCCTCTCTCTTCTCGCCCTCTTCCACTCCACGATTCGCCTCCACTCCCTCTTCCTCGCCCCCGCGCCCCCACTCGTCCGATTGGTGCCCCCCCCCCTGGCTCGCCCTCGCTCTCAGCGCCCTCTGCTCTACTCACGAGGCAACGGTTTCACGGATTGAGACGGGTGGATTCCAAAATGTGGCTCTCGCCTTAGCGCCGCGCGCTTTCGATGTTTAACATTTGCATGAGCTTTACGGATTGAGAGCGGGTGGTTTTCAAAATGTGGTTATCGCATTAGCGCCGCGCACATTCGTTTCGCTAGTTCTAGCTAGGCTTGATAAACTAACTCATGCCATCTCATGTTGGTCGCTTCTTGCATCTGGACCTTGAACTCACGTTCAGTAACTTATTTAACCTAACCTTGATAACTGACCTGCAGCCCTTACATAACCGATTTAGCGGGATAGTTAAGCATGTTAGTAAGTCGCTGACAGCAATCCGAGAGGGGGCCAGCGGCAGAGGGCGGAGCTCCTCGGGGGAGCTCGCGGCTCTCGCGTGCCCCACTCCCTGGCGCCTGGCGCGCGGAGCACCCGAGGAGCTGTTTTCTGAGCCCTCCCATGAGCCACGGAGGGCTTCCCCAAAGGCGCGAATGCCTATGAGAAGCCCTGCCGCCCCCTCAAAAGGCCTGCCCCCCCTCGGCAGCAGCTCGTTGGAGCCTTATATGTGTTCGCTATTCCGTCTTCAAGAGTGCATCAGCGTGCTCTAGCGACTGGTAGTCGATGATCAAGCGCCGATGTAGCGCCGCCAAGCAAAGAGCAGAGCAGGAAGGCAGAGAAGGGCAGAGAGCAGAGGACAACTCCGAGCAGAGCGGAGCAGGACAGAGGTCGGCGGCCTATGGTCGCGCCCTCACGCAGGACCTGCGCCACCGCGTTGGCTCTCCTCCCGCGCATGCCGTCTGGGTATCCACGGTTCCTCCTCCTGCGTCTGCTCCTCCTTCCCCTCCTCCGGCCGCTCCTCCTCTTGCTCTTCCACCTCCTCCTCCTCCTCCTCCACCTCCTCTTCCTCCTCCTCCTCCTTCCTCCTCCTCCTCCTCCTCCTCCTCCTCTCCTCCTCCTCCTCCTCCTCCTCCTCCTCCTCCTCCTCCTCCTCCTCCTCCTCCTACTCAACTCCTCCTCCTCCTCCTCCTCTTCCGCCTCCTCCTCCTGCTCAACTCCCTCCTCCTCCTCCTCCTCCTTCTCCTCCTCCTCCTCCTCCTCCTCTGCTTCCTCCTCCTCCTGCTCCTCCTCCTCCTCCTCCTCCTCTTCCTCCTCCTTCTCGGCCCCCACGAACCCGCAGAAAAGGCGTAAGAAGGAGGAGGAGGGGAAGGAGGAGGACCTTCTCCTCCTCCTGCTTCGTCTCCTCAAGCTGATTCTCTAGGTCAACATCTCGGGTCGACCCCCGCGGCCGCTTGGCAGGCGACGTCCCCAAATTGACTGTTCCGTCCGCGCCGCCGCGGCCATGTCTGGCGCGGCTTCCGGCGCTACCTCGCCTGGTGTCGCTCGCCGAAGTCGCGATGTCGCTGAGCCAGGCCAGTGCCGCGCGCCACGCCTCCGCCCCATGTAATCGTGGCGTCTCGGAGGTCTCCGAGCTCAACGTGATGAAAGAAGAAACTGCAGAGCTCCGCATGCTGCTCGCGTCCGCTGTGCACTTGAACTTTTCGGCAGCTGCTCATGGTCTCCGTGAAGATGCAAAACCCCTCTGGTGCTTCTGAAGTTCCTGGCTATTCTCTTGCAGCTCGCGACAATCGACGCCCAAGTGGTGGGCCCTACTTCGAGGACGGGAAAGATAAGGGCAAGGTCATCAGGAATGGCAAGGGCAAAGCAAGCGCAAGGTGGCATTTGGTGCGCCCCACTGCAACCTTTCCTTTTTCCTCCAAAACCAAATTCCAATCGAGACGCGTTTTGCCTCTACTGTAGCCGTTTGGCTTAGATCATTTACGCAACCTCAGTCGCCATGCGATTCAATGAATCGCCAGGCAAACCAGGAGCACCTCAAAAGCCGACCTGCGATAGGCAAACTCGTGAAGTGAACCGTGGCCTGAAAAAGCGACAGAACACGCTGATCGTAACGCATTTCCCCCTCCCCCTGCGCCGGCCGCAGTCCAGAGGATACGAAGAGCGAAGGTGGGCTGCTAGCTAAGCGGCCGCGGCTGGACGCCGACCACGGAGGACGAGGATGAGGATACGGATGAGGATGAAGAGGAGGATGAGGATGATGAGGATGAGGAGGAAATAAAGCGAAGCAAGAGCGGTGCGCACAAGGAGCCGCAAGCCCACCGCCGCGCGCGGTGGGGACCTGGACGCGCCCAGTCTTACGCTCCAACCGGGCACGGTTGTCAACGAGGGGCCCCCGCCCCAGAATTTTGAATTTACAATCTAACGAAGTAGCATGTACTGTCACATTAAACAAGGGAAGCAAGGATATGACAGATATCATATATACAAACTCTACCACGTAAGCCGCATCTACTCATGACGTCGACGACGCGCAGTGCGACCGACCCATCTAGAATCGATCACGCTGGCGCTGGACGAATGTCCGCAGACACCGTTCCGGCAATGCTGCTCCGCCGCATCTCGCGCTTGCTCCGGAGTGACTCTGCCCTGCGCGCGGAAGGAGTTGGTGGCGCAGTAGGCGGCAGATAAATATCAAAACCGCAGCGCAGATCAAGTCCTCATCGTTCGCGAATGAAGTGGCCAGCAGAAAAGACTCCTGCCCAAAACCGAAGGTACGTGAGCGCCACCAAGCCGATGGACGGGCAATGGAAGTAGTGTTCGAGACTGTCTTCGGCATGCCCGCCGCACCCAAGGACGCAGCAGTTGCGAGCGCGATGCCTCTGCTGAAAACGCTGTGCGGTAGTCCACCTGCTCCATAATGTGCTCAAACACGCGGCCCGACCCCTGGGGGCCACCAGACCTGCCAGCCGCTGCAAGTTGGATACAGATCGACGGGCGATCCAGCCCGGGAAGCCGTCGAGGTGCCAGCGCTGCAGCTCCGCGCGCATATTCTGGTTCGGAGCGAAGTTGCTGCAGCAATTGGTCATAAACTTCGTGTTGAAAACGTTGGCGAATTCGCCGCAAAAGGCTTGCCGGCTACGGCTGAGGAGCACCTCCAGAGATGGATGCCATCACGCTACTGGGAGTAAGGCAGTGGGCTTCCAGATAGTCCCAAGCCCTGGTGGGCACAAACGCACGCGACCGCTCGTACCAGCCATCCCAAGGGAGGAAGTCCGACTGCGACCTCAGTAACCGAAGCGCCTGCGCACGAGACCGCAAGCCTGCCAGGCCGCCGCCGAAGGGCTCCCATACTGCTGCCCTCGCCTGGGCCACGAGCGCCATAATGCGGAGCGGAAAAAAAAATCTGGCTTGTCCGTACAACTCCTTCAAATCAGGAGTCACCCGGCATGATCCAGTGTCGGGGGCCCTCGGCCGCTAGGCGCAAGGCTTGCGCCTCCAGCGCCAGGACGCTGTCCGGCGGCGCCTCGTGCTGGGAGATACAAGAGAGAACCGACATACCGAACACATTGTGTGCCATTGCGGAAAAATGTAGTCCTAGGTGTTGCGCAACCTACAGGCAGCAGCAGTCCATGAACTTTGGGCCAAGCTTGTCCCAAGACGAGTCGCCCTTGCCTGGGCCTGTCTGAAATCCAGGATAAGAGCTACATGTCTTGAGTCCCGCGCAATGCCAGGATTGAGAAGCAATACCGATACGATCCCAGGATAGCTCGCCCTCGCACTGCCAGAGAGGAGCCACAACTGTTTTCGGCAAGTTCAATGCCAAACCAGAAATGTCCGCGAACTCCGTGAAAAAATGCTGCAGCAGCCGTTCATCGTTGAAGAAAACCCGCGAGATACAGGCGATATCATCAGCAAAAGCTCGAAATATGCAGCCAGGGAGGTCCTTGTCCAATCGCCTGGTCAGGCCTGAGAAGAACATCTACAATCACGGCAAACAATAACGGAGATAGCGGGCATCAACGGCGCATCCCGGCTGTGATGTTGAATCCCTCGTGCAAGCTCCCTTTTGCAAGATATGCGGCAACGGTTGTCGTCGTATAGGGCGGTCACGAAGTTCATACACCGACGGGGCACCCCCAATAAGGACAGCACTCCAAGGACTTACTCGTGGCTCTCGCTTGAAAATGCCGCCTTAATACCACAGAGCACCATGCCGCCGTGCTCCGCCATCAAACTCGCGGTCGTGGCCTCGTAGTCCACGTCCACGACATTCTGGAGCATGATGCGGCCCTTGAGGAAGCCTTGCTGAGCCCTGCTGACCCAGGCGTCGAGGATCGGCTCCCACTGGAGCCGCGCCGCGTTCGCCATAATGCGATTGTCTGTGTTGACTATCGCCAGTGGGCGGGTCGCCGAAGCCTCGAAAACCTCGCCTCTGTCGGCGTCCACGCCCGTGGGCTTCTTCGGTAGGCAGCAGAGCGGGCTAAGGTTAAAGTCGTGGCCCTCGCCCGGACACGCACTGCGCAGGGTGGAGCAAGCGTCGCCCGGCATCAGATCCACCATCGCGTCGTGAAGTACGTCGGCTCCAAAGTTGCCGAGGACCTTCCAAGCTTTGTAAGAGATATTATCTGGCCCAGGCATACTGTTCCCTGATAGTTTGATTGCTCGGAAACGTCTTGTCGACGGACCTCGAGGAATTACTGTTCAGAAGTCCTCCCTGTGGGTGCCCTCGGCGATCAGCGGGGAAGACATCCCGAAGCCAAGCGTGCCCACGCAGAATGCTCGCCAACTCTCCGGGGTCGTCAGTGATGCGCCGATTCTAGTCCACCAGCGCGTTCGGCGACGTGGAGGCGCCAGGAAGCAACCGCTTCAGCTTGGTCAAGATGTGCTCCTTGCGCTGAGTGCGATGACGAATATCGCCATCAGTCGGCATCTGTTGGTGATGCTCCTCTTGTTGCTGATGCTGCAATTGCTAGAAGATCCCCGAGGGGAGGACAAAGAGAACGAGGCGACGCGAAGAGCCAGGATGGAGGACAGCCTCAAGCTCGAGGGAGAGGTGGGGCCCCTGTCATTCCCGAGCTCGCCCAGCGCTGACAGCTGGCTAGGAGCAGGAGGTCCGACGTCGCCAGAACGCGATGGTCGACCTGCTTCGGGGATGGACAGACCCCCCTTTAGTAAAACGTGGTTTCGTGAAAACGACCTGAGGCCCAAACCTGGCGGGCGCGAGCCTGGAAGATGACGGCCTCGGCGCCCTCTCGAGAACCGAAAACAGACAATTCACTAATCGACGTGTCACTGTTGGGCGGTCCTTCTTTCGAAGAGGGGGTCTCGCTGGACACCTCGCTGAGCTATATTATCACTAGAACCACGCGCGCGCTTCGCGCGCTTAGGTTCTAGCTAGGATCGTCACCGTCGTCATCATGAACATCACCATCGCCATCACTCCCCCCGCCAGGGCTAATGTACATCGTTTCTGGATGCTTCTGGCCGGAATACGAAAGGAGTTTCTGTAGTTAGAGTCTCTGGGGGAAGTCGCGGGGAAGCTTTTGTTGTATTTGGTGTTGCGTCGCCAGGAGGTCTGGGCTCCCTCCTCCTCGTGTTCCTACCTCCTCTCTGGACGTCCGATGTCGTGATGCTTTCTGTGCGCGGCCCCTGGACCTCTCGACGACTTCCTGGGGATGTGTTTTTACCTAACAGCGAAGACTGATAGGTTTCTAGTGGACTCAAAAGAGCTCACAGATCACTCCACAGGGGGGTCCGGGCAGGTGTTGGGAGTTGCCGGGCGGCAGGGTGCCGGGCTCGTTTTTCACCAACAGTCACACACTTCGTGCTCTTCGAGTTCCAGAACTCCATTCCCAGGCTCATTCTGAATAACCGGATGCAACAGTCACACACTTCGTGCTCTTCGAGATCCCAGAACGCCATTCCCGGGCCACATTTAGAATAACCGGATGCAACAGTCACACACTTCGTGCTCTTCGAGTTCCCAGAACTCCATTCCCGGGCCACATTCTGGAGGCCGGAGCAACAGTCACACACTTCGTGCTCTTCGAGTTCCCAGAACTCCATTCCCGGGCCACATTTTGAATGCCCGGAGCCAACTGTAGGCCACTTCGTGCTCTTCGAGTTCCCAGAACTCCATTCCCGGGCCACATTTTGAATGCCCGGAGCCAACTGTAGGCCACTTCGTGCTCTTCGAGTTCCCAGAACTCCATTCCCGGGCCACATTTTGAATGCCCGTAGCCAACTGTAGGCAACTTCGTGCTCTTCGACTTCCCAGAACTCCCATTCCTGGGCCACATTTTCAGCAGGGGCAAGAGCACGACGAGGAGGAGGACGAGCAAGACCAGGAGGACGAGGACGAGCAGGAGCAGGACGAGGAGCAGGAGGAGCAGGAGAAGAAGGACGAGCAGGAGGAGGAGGAGGACGAGCAGGAGGAGGAGGACGACCAGGAGGAGGAGGACGACCAGGAAGAGGAGGAGGAGGAGGAGGAGGGGAGGGGGAGGACTACCAGGAGGAGGAGGAGGAGGAGGAGGAGGAGGAGGAGGAGGAGGAGGAGGAGGAGGAGGAGGACGAGGGAGGAGGAGGAGGAGGAGGGGGGGGAAGAGCACCAGGAGGAGGAGAACGAGGACCACCAGGAGGAGGAGGAGGAGGAGGAGGAGGAGGAGGAGGAGAGAACACCAGGAGGAGGAGAGACGCAAGACCAGAACGAGGACGGGAAGAGGACGAGCAAGACGAGGAGGACGAGAAGGACGAGAGGACAGAGCAGAGAGGAGGAGGGAGGAGGAGGAGAGAGGAGGAGGAGGAGGAGGGAGGAGCAGGAGACCAGGAGGAGGAGGACGAGCAAGACGAGGAGGACGAGAACGAGGACGAGCAGGAGGAAGAGGAGGAGGAGGAGGAGGAGGAGGAGGAGGAGCAGGAGAAAGAGGAGGAGGAGGAGGAGGAGGAGGCAGGCTGAGGCTGAGGCTGTGACTGCGACTGCCGTTGCCGCTGCGACTGTCATCGCGAATGCGACTACGACTGCGAGAACAGCAGAATTCGACAACTGGATTTTCATCTGAATCTTAAGGGGAATGCTTTCAGATATGCTTCTACACATCGCTGTTAGGTTGCTTTGCCGGGATAATTTTTCATCCTGAGTCGTTTTCTGACGGTCCCGGGACCCTGGGGCCCCGGAGGCCGAAAATTGACCGAAACCGCCGTCGTGATTTTTCCAAGACGTCGGAGGTCCAGGTCGTGCTTCCCGCCTCCCCAGACCTCCGACGTCGCAATTCTTGCGACCTCGGGCCCAGGAATCGATTGGGAAAACGCACATGGGAAGGCAAGAAATGATGGACCCATCATTTCGTACCTGTGCCTTGATCAGTGGGACGGGCTTCGCACCGCCGCACATCACAAGACACGCTCGAGCGAATCCAGCCGTGGCGACGTCGGGGACTGCAGAAGGTCGCAAGGACACGGAATATGAAAGGAAGAAAGAGAAAGAGAGAGAAAGAGAGGGAGAGAGAGAGAGAGAGAGACAGACAGACAGAGAGCGAAGGAGAGAGAGAGAGAGAGAGAGAAAAAAAAAAAAGAGAGATGGAGAGAGAGAGAGAGAAAGAAGACAGAGAGAGAGATAGAGAGGCAGAGAGAGGAAATGGAGAGGAGGCGAGCTTGAGTCAACGAAAGTCGCAGGGAAGGGGGCAGGGGAAAGAAGGCCAGAGAGCGCTGAAGGATACAAATACTGGAACCCTCTTGGGATTTTTTGGGGGGCCTCGTCCGGCCGCTCGCTGGGAGTTTGACGTAGCTTCTTGGGAGCCTCTGAACCTGTCGGGGGCCTCCTGGAAGCAGGTTCGAAGCATTTGGGGGCCGATTTGGGGCTTCTCGGGGCCTCCTTTGGGCCTCTTGGGGGTCTCCTGGGGCCTCTTGAGGGGCCTCCTTGGGGCCTCCTGGCGGCCTCTTGGGGCGGAAGGCTCGAGCTTGCGGTTCGTGGTCCCCCTCTGGGCCCCCTCTTGGGCCCGTCTTGGGGCCCTCTTGGGCCATCTTGGGCGCCTCTTGGGCCGTCTTGGGGCCCTCTTGGGCTGTCCTGGGGCCCTCTTGGAAGCTTCTTGGGCCGTCTTGGGGCGGTCTTGGGCGCCTCTTGGGCCGTCCTGTAACGTCGGAAAGCCCAAAAGGCAACTTTGTTGAAAATGTACGTTTTACGAAGGGAATGGGCAATTTGTTGCGTCTAGGGGCCCTCTTGGGACGCATGTTGGAGGCTTCTTGGGGCCTCTTGGGGGCGTCCTTGGACGTCTGGAGGCCATCTTCAGCATCTCGGAGCCCTCTTGGAGGCCTCTTGGAAGTTTCTTGGGCCGTCTTGGGCGCTTCTGGGGCCGTCTTGTCTTGTCTGACCGGGGAGGCCTCCGGCAAGCCCCGACGAGCCTCCGGGCCCCCCGGAGCCCACATCTGCGGTCGAGGTCCCGGCCCCGGGCCCCCGGACCCGGTCCCCCGTTATATGTATACACTTCCCATGCTTTGTCTTTGCCCACGCCCCGCTCCCTTTCATGTCTCTCATCCCCCAACTATTCTCTCCTGCCCTCTCCGTCCTCAATGCCCCCCTTTCTGGTCTTCACTCCGCTCCTTCTCCTGCTCCGCATCCTCCACCACACCTTTTCTAATTATTAGCGCTTCGAATGTCCACATCAGCCCATCCTAAAGCAAGGTTTCACACGAAGAATGCCAATCATCTGGTTTGTCGCTCGCTTCGCCTTTTGGGCGCATGTCTGGGTTATTCGGGGGCTTGCTTGGGGATGTGTTCAACGTCTCGTGGATCCCTTGGGGCACCTGAGCTATCTCTTGGGGCCTTCTGGGGGTTACTTCGAGGTGTGATCCGGGCATTATTAAAGCTATTAGGGCCTCTCCTTGTGCGTCTTGTTGTCATGATGGCGCAGGAGCTCACAAAGGAGGGCAACTTCAATTGCAGCCCCCCTCTGGCGTGGGAGGTTGACCATTGACTGCGGTGAGAAATGGTCCGCCCCTAAGGCCCGGGGGTGGAGATGCGAAGGAAATCCTCCCCTGTAGAGGTCGAACAGAGCGAGTTACCTGAACCGCTCATGCGCCCAGAAGGTTGGTGGGATCCACTTGTGCGTTTCACGCTTTGCGCCCCCTGTTGGGCCAGTGGATCCAGGGCGTTTGCGCTAGCCGCCAGGATGTTGACCAGTTGGACTCGGGCGACGCGTGGCTCGTCTTCGACGGGGGGATTCTAGGCGATCGCGGGCAGATTCTTGGTTCGTTTTTGGGCACGGCCGGCAAGGCCATGCCCGAAAATGCGGCGAACCTCTATGTGCACTACTCAGAGCCCGCCGCGCAGTCTCGGTACACCCGCTTGACGGACAATCCCCATTATCCTTCTCATTGTCCTTCTCACGTTCCTTCTCATCCTCCTTTTCCTTGTGATGTCACAATGCCATCATTCTTCTCACCATCATACTTCCTCCAGGATAACGCCCGCCTGCCTCAGCTGGAGACCTGCTACATCGTGACGAAGGACTTTTACCAGCCACCCAAGAAGGCCAGGAAACACTTTGAAGGGTGCACGACCGCTGGAACGATCCTCGGCCCTGTTGGCGCCCCGACTCCTGACCAGATATGGCTTCTCACCTTTGGGGAGAAAAAGGAGCTCTACGGGATGATGCGAGCCGAGGTTGGCGGCAAAACATCCGATCCGGAGACGAACCCAAACAAGAAGAAGAGGACGGATCCTGAGTACGAGCCTGTCTGCTACCACTCAATGCTGGACGTCATCCCTAGCGAGCTTCTACACTCCTATTGTCTAGGCTTCGCCTGTCTGCCGTCTACAGCTTACCTCCAAACCATCTTTATCCTCATTCCCCTCCTCCTACACCCTTGCCCTTCTCCTCCTTCTCCTTCGCATCCTCTCCTGCTCATCGTCCTCGTCCCCCTTCCCCCCCTCCTTCTCCTTCTCATCCTTCTCCTTCTCATACTTCTCCATCTTATCCTTCTCCTTCTCATCCTTTTCGTTATCCTTTTCCTTCTTCCCTTGCTCCACCTCGCCATTCAGACAGCTCCCCCCCCTGTTGGCCCTCCTCCCCCCTCGCTCCCCTCGCCCCCCTCCTTCCACTTCAGCGGCCCCACCCGGCGCCGCGCCAGGGGTCGGCGGCCCAGCGGGCCCAGCCGGCAGCCCAGGCCCGTCGGGGGATGGGCGAAGAGGAGAGGTGGAGGAGAGGGAGGCGGAGGAGGAGGAGGAGAAGGAGGTGGGGGAGAAGGGGGTGGAGGAGAGGCGGAGGAGAAGGAGGTGGAAAAAGAGGGCGCGATGGGGGGAAGGAGCGAGGGACATGTGGGACAGGGAGGCGAGGGTGAGGGCGAGGTAGGAAGGTTTTGAAATGACGAACGCGCCTGGGAACCCCAACACGGGATTTGCGTGCCTGGCGAAGGGCGTTATCGAGATGAACCCGACCAGTCCCGACTGGGCAGTGCAATGCATCGTGAACGGCATCCCCTATCTGGCGGTGGCCTTCACAGAGGCGCACCAGCAGATGTTCATGAACATTTTGGCCCACACAGTCTTCATGATGTTCACCGATGAGGCCCGCGCGTTCTACGACTCCAAGGCTGCTAAGCTCCTGAAGGACAAGGAGGAGAACGCCAGCGACGGAGAGCCTGCTGGCGAGTGCGGCGCTGGTGGCGACGGCGAGGGAGACCCTGCTGGCGAAGGCGGTGGTCGCGGCCGTGGCCGTGGCGGCCGTGGCGGCCGCGGTGGTCGCAGCGGCGGCCGCGGCGCCGGCCGCGGCGAGGGCGCGACGCGCCAGGAGCTTCTCAACCGCTTGGCCATGATGGGCGGCGAGTCGGGTGAGGATTCCAACGACGGCGGCCAGGATGACTGAAACTTTCTGAGCCGCAGTACACATTTAAAGGGCGAGGAGGAAGAGGAGAAATACTTGAGGAGGAAGAGGATGAGGAAGGATTAGGGGAGGAAGATGGGAGGGAGACCCCGGCTGCGCTGTCGCTACTAGGTGATTAAAGCTTGCCTGCAGCTGGCGCCTGGTGGCATCGCCACCACCTCTTTTCTAGCTGCAAGGCTGACGGCTGCAAGTCAGGTGGCCTTCCAACTTCACAGCGAAATGGGGCCTTAGTGTGTGCTGCGTCAGATGCAACGCCTCCGAGCGGGTGATGTTTTCTTTCTGCACGCTCTTCTCTTTTTGGAGACGGAGCCTAGGACGCCGTGGCAGCAGGTGAGGGAAATGAGGTAAACGTGCTGGGGGGTCAAGCCGCTGCCGCGGCCGCGACGACTGCAGCTGGACCTTGTTTTGTCTTTTTCAGCTCGCAGTCAACTGAGTCGCTAGCGAGGCATCCCCCATGCCGAATGTGGCGACGATAGTGCATTCTCTAGCCCCCGCTCGGGCGCGCATCCTGACATCTCTCAACACTGTCAGGAACAACGCTAAGCCAACAGGCAAAACATGATCAGAAGAACTGTTTGAGGAGGCTAGGAGGAGGAGGAGGGTAGGGGGAGGAGGGAGGATAACGAACACCAACACATATCAAGGCATTCCATAACAAAGCAAAGTCTAGCATAGCATCGCGCCGCAAGGAGTAGCATAAGGACGTTGCATTGAATTGTCTTGCGTCGCATAAATTCAACACGCATCACATAGATTTCGGTCGTCCTCAGCCCCGCATTCAAACATGTTTCGGGCACCCTCGGATGGCTCAATCATGGGGCACATGAAAAAAAAGTCCTAGATGCGACCGCAAAGCATCCTGACACCGTCGGCGCAGCATCGGCATGCATCGCGTCCCCCCAATGCTCGTCATCCCCCCCCTGCTCCTCAGCTCTCCTCCTCAAGGTTATCCACGCCGTCTTTCCTCCGTCACTTCGCCCCCTGCCATCGTTTCAATCCGCTCTTCCAATTTCGCGTCACAAAATTCTCTGTTGTGTAATCGCAATTGTGGTTGCTATCGTTCATCCGCGTTGCCATTTTTGGCTCAAGTTTGATTGCGTTCCTGCCGCGCGCCCCCTGTCATTTTATGGGGAAGAAGCGCCATGCATCCATTCGCTTGCACGCATTATCCACAGATGAACTGCGAGCTTTGGTGAAAAGGCGAGAGACTCGCCACGCTCTTCGCCGGCGCCCTGCTGGTGCTACCGTAACCCGTTCGTTTCAACATCGCCCCCAGGCCGAGCTCCTTCAAGCTCGTTCGAGTTCGTCAGGAGGCGTCGCTAACAGCATCTATTTTCAATCTCGTCCTGATTTGAAGGTGGGCAGCGCTTGTACCGGATGGGCCTCTGAGGCGCAGGCGCTCAGGCAGTTGCAGATCCCTTGTGTGCATGAATTTGGGTGCGACAATCTAGCAGCAAGTCGTGCATTTTGCATGGCGAACTTTCATTACAATTCGTGGTTTTCCGACGTGTTCGACGAGGCTTTCAAGGACGCCCCATGCGTTGATATCTTCGTCTGTGGATTCCCGTGCCAGCCGTATTCACAGGACGGGCATCACCGTGGAGGTTCAGACAACAGGGCCAGCGTGAGATGTCCGATTCTGGAGTACGTTCACAAGGCGCGCCCGCGCGCCCTTCTCTTCGAGAACGTCAAGGGTTTCATGAACGCCGTCCACGATGACACGCGCAACGCCATCTTGAGTTCTATCAGGAAGGCAGGCTACATCGTGCACGTGCGGATTTTGGACAGCATGGATTACGGCGTACCTCAGCATCGTGAGAGATGTTTCATGGTGTGCTTGCGTTCTGACCTCAAGGGGTGCCATGCGTTTGAGTGGCCGGAGCCCAAGAAGACGCCTCTTCTGAGAACGTTCCTGGGCAACGGGGTCAAAGTGCGCATCACAAAACCTACCCGGGACCGCATCGCGAAGGCCATCGAGAAGCTCTCCGTGGACCACTCGGACGTGGACCCCAGGTCGAGTGACATCATCACTGATGCGCAGAATGGTCGCCAGAAGCCCATGTACATGATTGGAGCGTGCCCTACCATCACCAGGAACAGGGGCGGCTGCACGCGTGGCTACATGAATTTGCGGACCATGTCGTTCTTGAGCTTGTATAGCATCATTCGTTTGCAGGGGAGGAGTATGAAGGATTTCGACTTCACTGGCTTGTCGCGCGCTCAGGCTGGGCAGTTGGCGGGCAACGCCATGACGGCTTCGGTGGTGAAGGCTTTGCTGCCCAAGACTATCAAGGCGCAGGCCCCATAGCGCACGAGACCTGCGCCGCAGGCTTGCAGGCAAAAAAATGGGCCACCTCTCCTCCTCCTCCTCCTTCCCCTTATCCTTCTCCTCCTCCTCCTCATTCTCCTCCTCCTCCCCCTCCTCCTCCTTTTCCTCCTCCTCCTCCTCCCCTTCTCTCCCCCCTCTCCCCCTCGCTTCCCTCCCCCTCCACTCCCTCCCTCTCCTCATCCTGCTGCTGCTGCTCCTCCTCCTCCTCATCGGACCCCTCTTTCTCCTCTTCCTCCTGCTTCTCCTCCTCCTCTGCCTCCTCTTTCTCCTTTTCCGCGTCCTCCTCTTCTTCCTCCTCCCTCTTCTCCTTTTCCTCCGCCCCCTCCCCCTCGTTCTGCTCCTCCTCTGTTTCTCATCCGCCCCAGCCCTGGCCCCTCGCCCTGGCTCGTCTCCCTGGCTGGACATTTCTGGGAAAATTCCCTACCTAGGCTCTGCCTAGAAGGGTTCTTACTCTAAAAGGCTTAAAGGGCCGGGCAGTGTTCCACGTCCCGGGTCCCCCAGGATCCGCCCCGCGGTTCCCCCAGTGACGTTCCCTTAGCTTAGCTTAGCTTAGCTCAGCTTAGCTTCATCTTAGCTTCGCTTAGATGTAGCTTAGCTTAGCTTCGTTTAATGTAGCTTAGCTTTATTTTAGCTTTGCTTTATCTTAGCTTTAGCTTTGATTTACCTTTGATTTAGCTTAGCTTTAGCTTAGCTTCAGCTTAGATTCAGCTTAGCGTTAGATTAGCTTTAGCTCTGCTATAGCTGAGCTTTGGCTTAGTGTCAGCTTAGTTTTAGCTTAGCTTCACCTTAGCTTTAGCTTAGCTTTAACCTAGCTTCAGTTTAGCGTTCGCTTAGCTATATATTAGCCTTAGCTTAGCTTCAGCTTGGTTTCAGCTTAGCTTTAGTTTAGCTTCAGCTTGGCTTTAACTTAGCTTTAGCTTATATGTAGCTTAGTTTTAGCTTAGCTTTAACTTAGTTTTAGCTTAGCTTTAGCTTAGCTTCAGTTTAGCTTCAGCTTAGCGTTAGCGTAGCTTTACCTTAGCTTTAGCTTAGATTTACCGCTACTACAAATGCTGCTTTCCTAGGGGCTCCTTTGCTAGGTAGGGTCGCACTTGGATAAATGGTTGTTGCCCTCCACGCAGGGCGCCGTGTCCAGAATTGGCGCCGCAAGGTAATGGCGCCGCAAGGTAATGGCCCGGGGAAGAAACCAGATAAGGAGGAAACTGCGAGAGGTCAGGTCGGAGGGCGAAACTAGGACGTTCAAAAAAACGAAATATACAGAGAGATGTGGAGAGATAGAGAGCGAGATAGTGAGAAAAAGGGAGAGAAAGAGAGAAACCGAACGAGATAACACACAACATAACCATAGACAAGCATACTGAAACAATGTAGAGCGATCTCACCAGGAAAAGCATACTGAATATAATGGGGGACGTCTGGCGACCGTGTCCATGACCTTGATGCGCAACAATCACACACGCACACACGAAACAACGCGTTTTGACTGTGTACTTGCTTGGCCAGCCGTGGCGACGATTCGCATTTCAGTTCGTTTGTGCTTTCATGCCCTAAGCGAATGCAATGCTTCAAAACAGCCCCAGTAACCCGAATTGCTGGACGACCCTCGAATCCCCAGGCAATTCGTCCGTAACCATTTGCTGGCTCAAGCTTTTCGCGGCCCTGCCCCATCGCGACACCACAGTTGCTCTCTGTGGCGCTGCCGGAGGCCAAGGCCTCCACGCAGCAGCCTGGCCGCGCGCCGGCGCCGACTTCAGCGCAAGCGCCTGCGTCGCCAACATCAGTGCGACCAGCGTCAGCAGCGTTGGGGGCCGTGCCGAAAGGATCAGGGCCACCGCCGAGGTCTTCAAGACACTCCGATCCGTACCCCCTGGGTCGGGATGCCAGATCATCGCTGGGCAAAGCGCACACGTTTGGGGCTGTTTCCGACGAGCACAACCAGAGAGTTTACCCCATCATCGTTCCGGAAGTGGAGTTGCTTTTCGGCCCGCAGTGGGCGCACTACGCCATGTTGGCCAACGAGGACGTCGTGGCAGGGTGGCGCACATACTACTCAAGCGACTTCCGGTACTTCTTCTTTCACAACTACGTGACTGGTGTATCCCAGTGGGATGCGCCGGCGCTGCCAGCGCTCACTACGGTAGTAGACCTGACGGATGAATAGGTAGGTGCTCAGGTTTCTCTCCCTCTTTCTCCATGTCACCCTCTCCTCATCCAACAAATACTCCTCAATGGCCCTCTCTCTTACCCTTCTGCCGTTCGCACAGCCTGCGCCTTGACCGTGCAACTCGTGCCCTGTGTTTGCGCTCGATGGTTTGAAATCCTGCCTCCCAAAGCGAGGCGAAGTACGCCACGCGTCCCAAGGCGGCGCTGCTACTATGTATGCCAGCCAATCGTCGGCCTTCGTTTCGAGTCGACCGATGACATCGTCGTGATCGATCGTCATCATCGTCATCGTCATCACCATCACTGCCGCCATCGTCATCTTCATCGTCATCGTCATCAACAGCGTCATCGCCATCGCCGACCGTCAATCGCAAGCCGTCGATGCTGACCACCGAAATCCTGTCGATCGTCGTTGTCGCAAAGGCCTGGGCCCGGAGGTTTCCGATTTCAGGATGCCATCCTCGTCGCCCCTCGTCGCCGCGGCTGGACTCGGCTCAAATTTGGCGCGGCCCTGACGGGCGCTGGGCGCAGCTCGAGGCCTGGCACGTAGTAACAATGGGAAGGATGAACAGGGGCAGTGGACGAATAGACGACGAATGGTGAAAACTACGATAACGAAAACGACAACGATAGCTCTGATGATGATGGGGAGGGCAAAGGGCGGGGTGAATGGGGGGCGAGAGGTTGAACTGAGGAGCTAGACGAGGATGCAGGTGATAGCGAAAGGTCTCAGAAAATGAGAAAGCTGATGATGATCAGGATGGGCAGGAAGATAACGATGATGGAGACGTGGCATCCTCTTGTCCCGCCTCTTCTCATCCTTCTCATTACCGTGCTCCCCTTCCTCTTACTCTGGCTCTTCTGCTTCCTCTTCCTCCTCTCGTTCTCCCTCGCCTTCCTGCTCCCCCTACCCCTACCCCTCCTCTTGCTCCTCCTCCTCCTCCTCCTCCTTCTCCTCCGCCGGCCGGCCAGGCCTGCTGCAGCGGCGGCGGCGCCCGCCAGTGCCGGCGGCGGCCAGTGCTGCCGCCAGCGCCGCTGGCGTCCAGTCCCTGGGCCCCGGACTCCTGGGATCCTGGGCCTTGGATTCCTGGGTCCAGGACTTGGGTTCCAGGAATTTTGCGTTTCTTCTGTTGGGGCCCCAGTGGGACTAGGGGAGAGGGAAGAGGATGAGGGGGAAGCGGAGGAGGAAGATGAGACGGATAATGATGTCGGAAGTCGAGGATAATGAAGAGAATGAGGCAACTGAAATTAGTAAGAGGTGGATGGGTAGATGAGGAGGAGGGACAGGACGAGGGGAAGTAGTAGTAGTAGTAGTAGTAGTAGTAGTAGTAGTAGTAGTAGTAGTAGTAGTAGTAGTAGTAGTAGCAGGAGGGGAGTAAGGAAAGAGGAGGGATCATAATGATGAGCAGGAAGAGGAGGCAGAGGAGGAGGGGGAGGAGGAGGAGGAGGGAGAGGAGGGGGAGGAGCCTCCTCCCCCTCGTGTTCCTTTTACCTCCTCCTCCCTCCTCCTCCTCCTCCTCCTCCTCCTCCTCCTCCTCCTCCTCCTCCTCCTCCTCCTCCTTCGCCCGGGGCCAACCGCGTCGACTCAGAGAGCGCGTGGGCCTCGA
Organism: Prorocentrum cordatum; assembly: GCA_963575745.1. Classification (NCBI taxonomy): domain Eukaryota; class Dinophyceae; order Prorocentrales; family Prorocentraceae; genus Prorocentrum; species Prorocentrum cordatum. Next base: position 648,636 of record CAUYUJ010016560.1, on the reverse strand, counting down.
GCACCGCCCCACCGCCCCGTCTACGACGAGGCAAGATGCGGTGGGGCGGGCGGGAGGGGGGCGGCGTTGGCAGCGTCCCGAGGACGCTTTTGCCGACAGGTGCCAGGTGCCAAGAGGACCCCCTCCTCCTCCCTTCTCCCCCCGCCCTGTCTATCTGGCCTACGGTAGCCGTAGAAAGGAACATCGGCCCACCATCCCTGCTCCTCCACCTCCCCGCGGCGGAGTCGGGAGGCGCCCGGCCTGCGCCGTAGGCGGGGGGCGCGGCGCCGCCGCCTGTCGGCGGGGGGGGAGGGGGCTCGGGAGGCCTCCCCTGGGCGACGGTCGACAAGGGGGGGGGGCAGGAGGCCGCCCCCGCTCGGGCCCCCCCCGCGGGGGAGGCGGAGGCGACGCGCGGCCTCGCGCGGGCGCGCGCTCGAAGGCAAGAAGAGGGGGGGGGGGGGGGCGAGGCGGGGCGTGGCGCCGCGTGGCCTGCGGGGGCCGAGGCGCCCACGCCACCGCCGCGGGCCCGAGGGAGGGAGAGAGCGGCGGCGGCCGCGGCAGCAAGGAGGTCCGGAGCCGCGCCTGCCGCTGAGGGAAGGGGGGGGGGGGGGCCGCCGAGGACCTGACCCTGTCGCTGCCCACGCATGCCCCCGCGAGAATGCGCGACAGGCTAGGCCAGGCTGTCCGGGGGGATGGGCGGGCCATGTATACAGATTTCTTCTTTTGGAAAAAAACATTAAAAAAACAAAAATTATGCTAACGGAGTTCCCCACATAAAGAGATTAACGGTTTCGTGGGACCCATTTTCTTGATACCCTCCTCGCTCAGGCGGGGCCTCCCTGGAGGTGTGGGAGGGGCACGAAACCATGTAAATAGTATGGTATTCCGATACCCTCCTCGCTCAGGCGGGGCCTCCCTGGAGGGGTGGGAGGGGCACGAAACCATGTAAATAGTATGGTATTCCGATACCCTCCTCGCTCAGGCGGGGCCTCCCTGGAGGGGTGGGAGGGGCACGAAACCATGTAAATAGTATGGTATTCCGATACCCTCCTCGCTCAGGCGGGGCCTCCCTGGAGGGGTGGGAGGGGCACGAAACCATGTAAATAGTATGGTATTCCGATACCCTCCTCGCTCAGGCGGGGCCTCCCTGGAGGGGTGGGAGGGGCACGAAACCATGTAAATAGTATGGTATTCCGATACCCTCCTCGCTCAGGCGGGGCCTCCCTGGAGGGGTGGGAGGGGCACGAAACCATGTAAATAGTATGGTATTCCGATACCCTCCTCGCTCAGGCGGGGCCTCCCTGGAGGGGTGGGAGGGGCACGAAACCATGTAAATAGTATGGTATTCCGATACCCTCCTCGCTCAGGCGGGGCCTCCCTGGAGGGGTGGGAGGGGCACGAAACCATGTAAATAGTATGGTATTCCGATACCCTCCTCGCTCAGGCGGGGCCTCCCTGGAGGGGTGGGAGGGGCACGAAACCATGTAAATAGTATGGTATTCCGATACCCTCCTCGCTCAGGCGGGGCCTCCCTGGAGGGGTGGGAGGGGCACGAAACCATGTAAATAGTATGGTATTCCGATACCCTCCTCGCTCAGGCGGGGCCTCCCTGGAGGGGTGGGAGGGGCACGAAACCATGTAAATAGTATGGTATTCCGATACCCTCCTCGCTCAGGCGGGGCCTCCCTGGAGGGGTGGGAGGGGCACGAAACCATGTAAATAGTATGGTATTCCGATACCCTCCTCGCTCAGGCGGGGCCTCCCTGGAGGGGTGGGAGGGGCACGAAACCATGTAAATAGTATGGTATTCCGATACCCTCCTCGCTCAGGCGGGGCCTCCCTGGAGGGGTGGGAGGGGCACGAAACCATGTAAATAGTATGGTTTTCCGATACCCTCCTCGCTCAGGCGGGGCCTCCCTGGAGGGGTGGGAGGGGCACGAAACCATGTAAATAGTATGGTATTCCGATACCCTCCTCGCTCAGGCGGGGCCTCCCTGGAGGGGTGGGAGGGGCACGAAACCATGTAAATAGTATGGTATTCCGATACCCTCCTCGCTCAGGCGGGGCCTCCCTGGAGGGGTGGGAGGGGCACGAAACCATGTAAATAGTATGGTATTCCGATACCCTCCTCGCTCAGGCGGGGCCTCCCTGGAGGGGTGGGAGGGGCACGAAACCATGTAAATAGTATGGTATTCCGATACCCTGGTATGGAATGGTATGGTAGGTATGGTATGGTACGGTATGATATGGTATGGTATGGTACTGGAGGTATGGTATGGTATGGTACGGTGTGTGTGTGTGTGGTAGGAACTATGGTATGGTATGGTGTGTGTGGTAGGAATAATATTGTGCTGTATGGAAGATGGAGCGGGAGGTGGGTGGGAAGGAGAGGGTGTTCTGGGAAAACAAGAACCCCACTCAGGATGTGGGGAAACAAAAGAAAAACAATAAAAAACGACGGGCGGGGCGCCGGAGGGGAGCGGCAACGTCTGCAACGCATGCCGTACTACTACGGGCGGGGGGGCGAGGAGGGTGGGGGCTTCGAGGGGCGGGCCCCGAGGTTCTGGCGCCGCCTGCTTTTCGCATCGGGCGATTTGTGCCTCGTGTCGGGCCCCTGGACCCTCTCGGACCCAGAGCCTCGACGTCATGATTTGGTCATAGCGTCGACCCCCAGAAGTCTCGACCCATTCGCCTTGACCAGCTTTTCATCTGGAGTCGTTTTGCTGACGGTCCCGAGGCCCAGTAAGGGCCCCCAGGGGTCCAAAATAGCGAAGACCCCCGTCGTGTTTGCTCCACTGCCCGAGGGGGTCTGGGTCGAGGAATGCCCAGATTCGGCCAGGTCTGGGGCTCCGTTGGGGCTGCTCTACGACCTGTTGCAACTGTTCGTGTGACGTCGGCTCTCAAGTGGAGGTGCACGGTTTCCCCCGGGACCGTGGGCGACCCGAGGAGGAGGATGAGGAGGAGGAGGAGGAGGAGGACGAGGAGGAGGAGGAGGAGGAGGAGGAGGAGGAGAGGGGAGAGGGGGAGATGGAGTCCGTAGCCATTTTGGCTCAAGCCGCGACGCGCGCCCCGACCATCTTGGCTCAACCAGGCTTGGCATGGCGGCGCGGGCACACGGCATGGCTGCGGGGGGCCGCCGCTGGCTGGCGGTGCGGCCCATGCGCGCCCAAGACGACACCAACCTCGGGCGCTCAGTGGCGAGGCGCACGCCAGGCGGCGTGGCCGCGAGGCATGCGAGCGTGCACTCTGGCGCTGCCTGCCAGCAGCACGCGGCGAGCCCGACCTAGAGGGAGGGCGGCTGGCCTCTCTCGCCGACGACGTCAACAGGAGGGAGCGACTTGCGAGGCCTGCCCTCGCAGCCGGAGTCCAGGGCGTGACGGCCTCAGCGGATCGCGTGCTTGTGCGAAACTGCTCACTGCACGCCCGCCAGCTGCCTCCTGACAGGGCGCCCGCGGCGACTTGGCAGGTCGCCCAGCGCGGTCCGCGACTCGGGAGGGCCTGCGCAGGCAGCTCGCAGCGCGACGACGCTCAGCACGCCGTGTTGTCCGCTATGACCGAGGAATCCGAGGAGTCGCGTGCGTGGGCCCACCGGAGGCAGCGGAGCAGGTCGCCCACAAGTACATCGTCATAGAGATCCCGCCGCTGCAGCTGCCGCCGCTCATCCCTGGTGTATCCTCTGACTACCACAGCAACGACGACTACCACAGCTACGACTTCGAGGAGCACTGCGACTTCGGCGACTCCGGCGGCAACGGAGGCACTTCCCGGCCCGCCGTCGCTTACCCCACGGCGGCCCTGCTGCACGCGGCAGCGGCGGAGGCCGCGCGCGCAGCCACGAAGCGCCGCAACAGCGACCGCAAGTACAACCAGAAGGACCCAGATGACCAAAGGAGGACCCAGACGACCAGAAGGGGGATTCGAAGGAGGATCCAGACGAGGAAAACCACGCGCTGAGCGACCAGGGAGCCTTGGTCGAGCCAGACAACATGAACGGGATCCCGCACGCCAATGACCTCGTCATACCAAGGGCCACAAAAACACCGAGTACTCGGCGGGACTGCCCCCCCCGTAAACGGGCCGCCAGATGCCATGGACATCAGAAAAGGAGAGCCACGCAGAGTACGAGCAGGAGGACGCGGAAGACAGTAACGCGGACTGCGAGGCGCAGCTTGGGGAGCTCGAGGAGCACCACGTGCCCACCGACCACTACACCGCGGAGGGCACAGGCGACAAGGTTCTCGAGATCGACAGGGCCTTCTGGGAGCGAAGTCGAATCCCGCCGAAAATCCGAAGACCGTGGCGCGTCTTCGTGGAGGACCTCGAGGACGAGACGGAGGAGGCGACCAACAAGAACGAGGAGGACCTGGCAGCCCTGCGAGCGCGCTGGGACACAGTACAATCGATGGGAGCGTCCGCGGCGTGCGCGCAGCTCCCGCAGGACCAGCGCAACACCTACGAGGACACGACGGTTGCCGAGCTGGCCGCCTACGCGGACTTCCTGCGCTACGGCGGGCAATGCAAGGCGGCTGCTCGGAGGATGTGGCAGCGGAAGCATGGTGCAGCCTCAACTGCGAAGAGATGGCGGACTGGCTCACGGAGGACCCGAAGGCAACGCTCGCCGCGGACCCCTGGTGGGTTCCGCTACTCAAGAAGGAGGAACTGACAAACAACCTCGACCCCTTTCCCAAGAATAATCACCACTCGAAGACGGTGCGCTTCCGCCGTCTCGGGTCCGCGGCCGACGAGGGCGACGCGTCCGAGCACGACGACGCCTACGGCCAGCGCGAGACCGAGGAAGGCACCGCGACCAGCCCCAGGACCACTCCTTCCAGGAGGACCCCGACGGCTACCACAGCGAGTACGGCGGCGGCGCGAGGCAGCCTGCGAGGCGATGCCCATCCAAGCAGGGCGAGGGGTTAGGCCCAAGCTCGCGGACGCTGTGTACAGCGACTCCTTCGACTGGGTCATCATCGTCACCCCAGCGGGGCGAGGGGTTTGGCCCAGGGCGCAGTCCTCCCCAGCAGTGCGAGGGATTAGGCTCACCGGTGGAGAGGACGAGTACATCGAGTTCAACAACCACGTGTACGACATCTTCTGAGGCTTCGGCGCCGCTGTGGTGCTGCAGAGACTATATTGAAAGGGTCTTGAAAGGGGGAGATGGAAAAGGAGGAGATGGAGGAGGAGGAGGAGGAGGAGGAGGAGGAGGAGGAGGAGGAGGAGGGATTTGTGCTGGTGGGGCCCAAGGGTGAAGATAACAGTCAGCCGACGTCCTCGCGCCGAGACGCGACAGTTGACGTCGGGCACCTCCCAGGAGGGGAGGGAGGGAGGAGGAAGGGGGACGAGTGCCTCCGTCGTGAAAAGAACGAAACTGGAAAGAGGGAGCGGCCCCTGGACCCACCTCAGGCAACCTCCTCCGCCTCGGAACCAGGAAGGACCTCCAAGTCCTGAAACTTTGCGGTCGAGGGCGAAGGAGCCGAAGGGAGCGGGCCGCAGGCCGCTTCCCGCACCCAGAAGCTCGGCCCCACTGCGTGGGTGACGGCCTCGCCAGAGCTTACGCTGGCGCTCCCAGGACACAGGCGCACGCGGGCAGCTCCCGCGGCAGTCCTGGCCGAGCTTCTGGGTGTCGTGTTCACTGCAAGCGCCGCGTGCGCTACAGAACACAGAGGGCCCTGCCGTCCAAACACGTTGGCCGACCCCTGGGCCACAGGGTGCGGCCTTGAGGATCTCGACGGTGCCGCCAGCTCTGATTCACCCGATGCACCTGTAGGCCCCCTTTAGAACACCAGACGGGGTCGTGGGCGCCGTCGGGAGGCGTAGCATCGTCGGATAGAGACGGGACGATCTGGCGCCCCCGACGCAGCCCCACGTCTCGCATGGAGCGAGACAAAAGGCCAGGTCCCGCAGCCCTCATAGTCCTGGCCGGGTACTTGCCTACACACTGCACCATACGATGAGAGCCCTCAACGCGCTCACGGGCAGCCTCGCACACGGGATGCATATGACTGCCCGCGCGGGCGGAGCCGTCGGCAGCTCTGTTGCCGAGGCGGCGCCATCTGGCGCCTTCGTCGCGGTCATCATCGCGCACGAGCGCATGGCCTTTAACCTTGATCACCCGCACGTCGCCACCCAAGACCCGAACACGCTCCCAGACACACTCCCAGAGGTCCGCACAAGCATGCATCGCTCCGGTGGTCTCGGTGCGTCCCTTCTGAAAGCTGGACGCCACCCAATCACAGTCAGAAAGGAATTCGTGGGACCGAGCCCGACGCTGTCGAGATACATCTTGAAAGCAAAGAGTTCGCCTACCTCAGAGCTCTGGTGGTGGCCTGGGAGGGGTCCGCAGAGATCTGCGAGCACGTCAAGCCCAACCGAATTCGCCTGGACAGCCCCCCAGCCAGCTCTCCGAGTCCTGGGGTCGCTGGCGATGAACGCCAGACACGAACCATCACCGAAGCACGGCCCCTCAAGACACCCCGACACGGGACGGACGCGCCAATGAACGAGCAGGTCCATCGTGGAACGAGGACACCCGGCGCGAGGGTCCGCGACCAGCGCGTGCTGCCAAAGGGGCCAATCGGGCCGATTCTCCGAACCCTCCGGGAGCGAGGGTGGGACCATGTGCTCGCGCCGATAGGCCCGTGTGCACGCACAGTCGCCCCGACACCAGTGCCCCACGGTCCCAGGGCCACCCCCACACAGCGAGCACAGGAGACTATCGCGCGAGCCCACACTGCGCAACCGCTCAACTCCCCAGAACCCATTAGCACCAGTACAACGGAGCGTGGCCCTGCGCGAACCAGTCCAGTCCACCTTGGATTTTTGGGCGACGAGGGCCTTGAGAGAGGCAAAGAATGGGCATGGGAGAGAGGTGCCTGAGATGTCCATCTTCACAGCTGGCCTCATCTCAGAGCCAGGCCTCGACGCCCCACTGCGCCACCATCTTGACAGTGCGGGGGCACTCGCGGCAGAGGTCAAGGATGACGCCATCTGCCGTGCACAGCGTGCCTACCCCTGGTCCTACGGACCAGCCGATCCTGGGACACGAGGCGAGGGCCGCAGAGACGGGCCCAGTGACCTTACTCCAAGCCTGCCTCGCACCCCTCAACGCCGGCTCGGCCGCGAACAACATCCTATTTAGTACCTCTCTGGATTCCCACGAGTCCCAAAACGCCTGGGCAGGCATCACGATAGGGCTCACCGTGCACGGGCAAGCAGGATCAGTGGCGGCCGCGTGGCCAGGGAGGGGTGCCAAGTCTATGCCGAGGGAGCGACGAGCCGCGCGTGTGACCGAGGCTGCACGCGCAGCCCTTCTCAGGGCCATCGCCCCGCTCGAGGAGGAGGAGGAGGAGGAGGAGGAGGAGGAGGAGGAGGAGGAGGAGGAGGGAGGAGGAGGGAGGAGGAGAAGGAGGAGGAGGAGGAGGAGGAGGAGGAGAAGGAGATGGAGGAGCAGGAGGAAGACGGGTCGCCTAAGCCCCTCAGAGAAACCCTCCAAGTGGTGGGGGCCCGGGCCTCGAGTCGGTGGCGCGCCAACGGGGAGAGGCCGAGGGGGCGGGTCTCCTCAGAAGGCTCAGCAGGCCTGTGGCCGTCGGGAAGCATCCTGTGCCTTCGGGATATCTCTTCTGACCAGGGAGCGAAGGAGGACGGTTTCTCCGAAGGGCTTAGGCGGCCCTTCTTCTTCCTCCTCCTCCTCCTCCTCCTCATCATCATCATCATCATCATTCTCCTCCTCCTCCTCCTCCATCTCCTTCTCCCCCTCCTCCATCTCCTCCTCCCCGTTCCCCTCCTCCACCTCCTCCTCCTCCATCGGCTGCTGGCCTCGAGGGGGTGGTGTCGACTCCTGGAATGCGTGCGTTGCTCGCGCGTGTTCAGGCCAGGGAGGCAGCAGCAAAGGCTGCCAGCAACACAAACAAATTATGTGTTACCTCGGTCACGCCTCAGGGCCAGCAGAGGAAAAACAAACCTCCTCCTCCTCCTCCTCATCCAACTCCTCCTCCCCCTCGCCCTCCTTCACCTCCTCCTCCTCCTTCTCCTCCTCCTCGAGTCGCCTACGGCCCCGGGGGAAACCGTGCAAGCGAAAGAGGAGGTCAAACAGGACAAGGATCGGGGAGACGTAAGACTCGGACACGGGGGACACGGGCTGGCCCGACGAGGCCATCACAGAGATGACGAGGCCCAATCTGAAATGTGACGCGAGCTCCCGCTGAAGACATCCCACGACAACTGGACCGTCAAAATCCAGGACGCGCGGTTTCAAAATTGTTCGCCGACTCATCGGCGATTGCATGACGAGATCTGCGCTCGCGCACCAGAAAATTTGCTGCATGCGATATTTCGGCGTTCGTCGCCCGCGAGTGGGGCGGGGGCGGAGGCAAGGGTGAACAGGGCAGAAAATTGGCAGTAAATGAAACTGCGACGCGGGGGGACGCATGGCCGAATTGGGGAGTCGAGGGAGGTTTCGGCGCTCCAAATTGTGACCCTTAATGCGTCCCTCGATGCGTCCCTTCACTCTGCCCCTTAATAACAAGTCCCTGAGTGCGTCCTTTAATGCGCCCCTCAATTTGCCCTTCAATGCGTCCATTAATTTGCCCCTCAATTCATCCCTGTCCCTTAAATTTACAATCGGATCCCTACTGTAAATTGGATCAAGGGCGCACCTTTGGGGCACGCCTCGGGGGCGCCGCAAGCCGCCCGGCGACCCGAAGGCACGGGTGGGGGGCGGGAACGCCGCGCGGGCGGGGCAGAGCGGGGCGAGAGGCATGCCAGCACCGGGCGCGAGAGCGCAGATGCGGCGGGAGGGGTGCCTGCGGGAGGGGCAGGTGGCGCGCGGGCGGAAGGGCCTTCGACGGCCCCCCGCCCCCTCTGATTTCCCCAGCGATGCGGCAACGCCGCGTACTCGCTTCAAGTCGCGCTTCAGATTGTCCTTCCCCTCGAGCCCCGCGTTTTGGGTGCCAAAGTCTGCTCGCGAACGTGCTTCTCTTCAACCTCTCGGTTCATGGCGCGGCGTCCTGGACGCCAGCCTGTGCCGTTCCCCGAGAAAGGTCCCGTCTGCTGCGAGCCCGTGCTCCTGTCTGCAGCTGCGCTGGAGTCGCGGCCCGTCGCCTCGCTCTTCGGCGTCGCCGCTGCGATCGGAATCAAGTTGCGAAGAGTCGCTACGAATCGAATCCGACTCGTTGGCTGGCACCCGAGCCGGGGTGGCGCGCTCGGGGGGCTCAGCGCATGGGACCGACGTTCCCATGCGCTCCGCCCCCCGATCGCGCGCAGAGGGCTCGAGAACCATCGCCGCTGCACATCCGATGGCTCTCGAGACCGGCAGTGCGGTCATGCTGGTGCCTCGGAACACAAAACATATGGGTGCTTTAAAAGGACGTCGACCCAGAGATTCCCGAGGCGAGAGCTTTGCCTCCTGGGCTCCTCTGGAAGGGTATTGGGAGCTGCTTGGGGGCTTGGTGGGGCCGTCTTGGAGCCATCGGGAACTGTCTGGGGCGGTCTGAAGGCCGTCGGGGGGCGTCTTGGCGGTCTCGAAGACACTCTCAAGATCATTTTCGGCCGTCTCGAAACGATCGTGAATGGCTTGGGAGCCCCAGTCAACCGTCATGGGCCATGGGCCTCTCTGGTGCTCCTCGAAGGCCATTATTGGACCATCCTGAGGCCACAGCGGCCTCTCGGGAGCGAAAAGGCAAGACCTTCGGAAACCGATGGTGTTCCACAAGTTGGTGAATTATTCTGGCCTCCTGGGAGCCTCCTGGAAACCTCGCAAAAACCTTCAGGGACCGTCTTGGCGCCGTCTTGAACTGCCTGGGACCGTCTGGAGGCTAGCTGGGACCGTCTTGCTGGGCTCGAGGGCCGTATCGAAACCATATTCGGCCGTCTCGGAGAACCATTTTGAAGAGTTTAGGGGGCCCCAGTCGACCGTCTTCGGTCGCTATGGGGCTACTCGTGGGCCATTTGTGTTACCATTCCGAGGCCTGAAGGCCCCTCGGAAGCGAAAAGGGGACTCTATCAAAACCTAATATGTTCGTTTGCTTTTGAAGGATCTCCGTTTCCTGAATGCCTTGGGTAGCTTCTTTGGAGCCTCTTGGGGGCCGTTTTTGCTGTCCAGGGGCTATCTCAAGCTGTCAGGGGCTGTTTGTAGGCCATCTGGAGCCGTCTCGGCGGTCCCGAGGGCCGTCTCGAAGCCATTTCGGCCATCTCGAAACCATCTTGAACGGTCTTGGCGGCTCCAATCGACCGTCTTGGGCGTTCCTAGGGCTCCTGGACAGCCACTGTTGGACCGTCCTGAGGCTTCAGATCGAACACACCCAAACGGCCACTTGGCAAAAGACGTTTCAAATTTGGGACCTGGGGTGGAAATCAAAATCCCAAAAATATGTGTGGTGGCAGCAATTCCGAGCCGATCTAGCTTAGGCCAGGTGCACCGCTACTGTGAGGCCCGATGAATTGAGAGCTGCCCGTGACAACTACTGCCCGGGCACTGCGGGGCGCAATTCCCAACGGTCCGCCCGGAACCACCTTGTCAGAGGGTAACGGTCCGGACCGCTGGAAGCAGAATTGTGAATGGACACATCCTTCCCCCTCATTTCCTGAGGGTTGTGATGGATACGATGCCTTGCATCGCATTCTGCCGACGAGCTGCTGTGAAGGGATGAAACCCCTCTTGGGGCCCTCCAAGACAGCCTGGGATGGCCCCAAGAAAATCCCAAGAGGGCCACAAGGTGGCTCCAAAACGGCCTAAGGGGGGCCAAGATGGCCCCAGAAGGGCCCCAGAAGGGCCACCGACGGATGCTACAACAGGTCCCACTGTTGTAGCATCCGTCGGGGGCCCTCTTTGGGTAATTTCTGGAAACCTTCTGGCCCTCATTCAGGCAATCTTGGAACCATCTTGAGCCCTCTTGGCGCCTTCTTGGGGCCCTCCCAGGCCGTCTTGGAAATTACCCAGAAGGCCCTCGACGGATGCTACAATGGACCACCCCCCTGTTGTAGCATCCGTCCAGGGCCCTTCTGGGGCCCCCAGGGGGCCGTCTTGTAGCCATCTTGGGGCCCTCTTGTAGCCATCTTGGGGCCCTCCCACGCCGTCTTGGGAGGCACCTTAAAGGCCCCCCGACGGCCGCTACAACGGACCCCCTCTGTTGTAGCACAGCTCAGGATGGACGATCGACGGGAAGCGGCCCGCGGACTGGGCCTCGGCGGCGGAAAGGACGGGCACCCGACGCCTCGCGAGAACGGGCCACGTACAGATAGGCACTCAGCGGCGGGAGCGGTGCACGTCGGACGCGGGCGTCGCCAATTCCTCTGTGCACCCCGCCCAGCTGGCTAAGTGCACATCTGCACGTGCTCCGCTTTGCGCAGAGGTCACCGGCGAAACCAGCACGCACAGATTTACACTTAAACGGCCGGCTAAGTGTACATCTGTACTCGTGGATGTTTCGGACGGGGCGACAGGGGCGGGGTACAGGTCGGGTGCATCACCGCGCCCCTTGGCTCAGTCAGGGGGACGGGAATCGCTGATTTTTTTCACTGACAGCGCCAGGAGGAACCAGTAAACTACGTACAAGACGAGACACGTTGACTTCGCCCCGCAGTCGACGTGAGCTCCACTAGGCCAAGAGCGCCCCAATGCATCCCACGATGCGCCCCTCGGTCGCCCCTCGGGCGCTGAAGAAAAGATATACTGGAGAAGACCCACACCGGTTGTTCGAGCGAAGAGTGTAAAGACATCGCAATGACGCGGCGGTGTCCAATGCGACCCAAACTCCATGGCGGGCAAATGTTTGGTTCGCGTTGGATACCGTCGAACCGACGACGACGATGATCACGAAGACAACCGCAACGATGACGACGTGGGAATCCGATTGAAAATTGTAACGGAATCTGGCTATGGTCGAGAAAAGGGTCGTGTGCGCATGTGGGACATTGTCGCGTCAGCCTGCCTAGTGCGGTCATGGTTGCATTAACAATACAGCTTGGCCGCAACAGCATGTATTTCCACACCTCCGTGTAATTTTGGTAGCACGCCAAATTTCAATTGTAATCGTCGCCCTCGTCATCTGTTACTGCTCCCCGAAGCCCCTCTGCGCCCTTCGCCCATTCCTGCTCCCCTCCATGACGTCCGCTGTCCCCGTCCGCTGCTCGGCCATGCCCCTAACCCTCCCCCCCTCCACTGTTCACCCCCTAACTCCCCGTGCGCCTCCCCATTGCCCCTCGCGCTATGCGCGGCGGCGAGCGCCCCCCTTCCCCGCAGCTGCAAGGCTCGCCCCGCGCTCCTCCTCTCTTCCGTTCGCGAGGCAGCGGCCTTGATTCCAGACCGACTTTGGTTAGCGGCATCGACGCACTGGCAAACCCGACAAGCGCAATCCCGCCTCGAATGTCGCGTGAAAGAAAACAACAGACGACAGCCCAAATTGAATTGTAATGTTTTGGGGATCCGCGCAGAAAGCTAATTCATCTTCTTGCCCGAGATGTACTTCTATACCTGTCCTGTCCGATCAGAGGCCCCCCGGAAGCGATGAGGCGAGATGTGAAACGCATTGAAATTGTAAACTTTTGAAGAGATGTAAACTCAGGCCGAACTCGGCCAGGATCAACTCGGCCAAAGTTCCACTCGGCCCAAATCACCTCGGTCCGGCTCGGCTTGGTCCAGCTCGACTCGGGCAGGCTCAACCCGGCAAGATCCACTCGGTCGGCGCTCTGGCTGCACCGCGACGCCCAAATCAACTCGGCCCGTTCCTCTCGGCTGGCTCGTGTTTCAACTCGGCCGCACACAACTCGGGCTGCCTCGTCAGTGGGGTTTCGAAACCACCACCCCCCTCGTCCTCCCGCCGGGAGCCAGAGGTCAGAGAGGGCTCCCATTTCCAAGGGGGTGGCCTTCGGAAGCTACCCACCTTGCTTTTCATTTTGGGAGCCGGAGGTAGGCCTGGGCTCTCCTTTCCAAAGGGAGGATTAGGTCGGGCATGTCCCCCTACAGGCGGATTTTGGGCGAAAACTTTCCTCCTGTAGAGGGACAGGCCCGACTTATTGAACGGAGGGGGGGAGGGAGGGAGAGAGGGGAGGGAAGGCGAAGGAGGGAGGGAAGGATGGCGAGGGCGAGCGAGGCGAGCGAGGACGACCGAGTGAGCGCCCCGGGTCCGAGGGTCAGGGCTTGGTTGGTAGGGATAAAGGAGCTTTGGTATAGGGTTGCGGGTGTCAGGGCTGGGGTCTCAGGATTAGGGTCCGGGCTTTAGGGTTAGGGTTAGTGTCTTAGGGTTAGGTCGGGCATGCCCCCCTACAGGCAGAGTTTGGACGAAAGACAGAAAAACTCCAGAAATGCTCAAACATAGCCGAAAAAAACACTTACTATTTTTTATGGATTCCCCCTGTTGAGGGACAGGCCCGCCTTACTCGTAGGATTAGGGTCTGGGTTTCAGGGTTAGGGTTAGTGTCTTAGGGTCAGGGTTTGAGGGTTGGTCTGAGAGAGCGCGCTTCACGGGCGCACGCCTTGGGAACATTCGGCGGCGCGTTTCGAACCTTGGGGGGGAATCTCCCCCGCAACATTCGGCGCCGTCGATCAGAACCAGGGGGACTCCACTCCCCCCCAGCCCCCCTCTCACCGAACCCCGCACCCCCTTCTGTCACGGGTGGGGGGGGGTCGAACCCCCCCCCCGCGCCGGCGCTGGCGCCCGCGGGCAGTGCCGACGGCGGAGACGCAGCGACGATGACCAGAGAGGGGCCGAGAGGCCGCAGATGGGAAACACAAATCGCCATATCGAGCCCTCCCAAAAGCCACCAGGAGGCCCGAAGGTCCAAGAGACTCCCAAGAGGCGCCCAGGAGGCTTCACAAATGCTCCCCAGACGCCCCCGAGACCCCTCTGACGAGACCCCACGAAGCATGCATCAGAACTCTGACCAAAGCCAAGGCACGGTGGCGGGCAGACCCGAAGGCCACACCACCACCACTACCACCACAAACCGCCACACCACCATCACTACCACCACCACCAATACCAGAACCACAACAACCCATCACCACCACAACCACCACCACCACCACCTCAAACCACGACACATCCACCACCACCACCACAACCACCACAAACCACTACACAACCACCGTAACCACAGCCACCACCACCACAACAATCCACCACCACCACCACCACCACCACCACCACCACCACCACCACCACCACCACCACCACCACCACCACCACCACCACCACCACCATCACTACCACCACACACACAAGGGCCACCACCACCACCACGACAACCCACAACCACCACTCCCACAAACCACCACACCACCACAACCACCACCACCACCACCATCGCCACCACCACCCCACCAGCCCACCACCACCATCGGCACCAACACCAACACCACCACCACCACTGCCAACACCACAGCCCACCACCACCACCACACCCACCGCCAGCAGCACCACCACCACCGCCACCATCACTAAAACCACTACCACCACCACAACTCACTACCGCCACCACCACCACAAACCACCACACAACCACCACCAACCAAGCCACCACCACCAAAACGACCAACCACCACCACCACCACAACCCACCACTACTACCACCACCATCACAACCACCACAATCCACCACACCACTACCAACACCGCCACAAACACCACCACCACTACCACCACCACAACACACCACCACCACTACCACCACAGAAACCACCACTCCACCACCACCACCACCACAAACCACCACACAACCAACACCACAAACCACCACACCACCGCCACAACCACCACCACCACAACCACCACCTCCAGCACCACCACAACCGACCATCACCACCACCTCCACCACAAACCACCACACGACCACCAACACCACCGCCAGCACCACCACCACAACCGCCACAACCCACCACCAACACGACCACCGCCACCACCACCACCACCACAAAACACTACAACACAACCACCATCACCGCCACCACCACCAACACCACAACCCACCACCACCAACACCACCACCACCACGACCACAACAAACCACTGCCACCACCACCATCCACCACCACAACCAACACCACCGCCACCACCACCACCACCACAACCGTAACCCACCACCACTAAAGCGATTACCACCACCACCACGACAATCCAAAACACCACCACCACCACCACCACCACGACAAACCACCACCACCACCACCGTCACGTGCGGGAGGTGGGGAGGGGCCCCCCCCCCCGTGACGGGAGGGAGGGGGGAGGCGGTTTCGACCCCCCCCGCCCTCAATACAGGGGAGGGGAGGGGTCGGGTTCCAACCCCCCCACCCTCCAAGCGCCCACAGAACGTGCTATTTCTAAGGTTTGGGGTCGTAGGGTTGAGGCTTTCAGGGGTCGGGTTAGGGACTTAAGGTGAGGGGCTCAAGGTCAGGGTCAGGGTCTTAGGATTAGGGGGTAGAGTCTGGGTTGGGTTTGTATCCTTGGGCTAACGCTCGGGTTACGGGTGAGTGTTGAGGGTTAAAGATTAATTTTTATAGTGCAGGGTGTTAGGATTGGGGTATTTGGGGTAGGATTGTAATTTTTGGGTGAGGATTTACTGCTTAGAGGCCGGATCTCAGTTTGAAGGGATTTTCCAGGGGGCGGAGGGGAAAGTGGGCAAGTGGGGGAGCTTCGAAGCGCAAGGGGGGGGGCTTCGAACAAGGGCGCCGAAAGGGAGGGGTGGGGTAGCAAACCCTTCCCCCATTTGGAAAAGAAGGGTGGGGGGGTAGCTTCTGGGGGGACCAAAGGGTGGAAAGGGAGGGGGGTAGCTCCAGGGGGGGGGGAATGGGGAGAGGGGGGGGTCGAACAAGGGCGCCTGAAGGGAAATGGGATATCGGGGGGAAGGAAGAAGGGAAGGGGGAAGAGGAACGGGGGGGGGGAAAAAAAGGAAGGGGGATGAGGAGGAGGAGGAGGAGGAGGAGGAGGAGGAGGAGGAACACAAAACAGTGCAAAAGAGATCCGCTCAGAACAGTCACCCCAACCGCTCTGTGACTGTTCTGGGCACGCTCGGAAGAAGAGGGGCGGGGGAGGATGAGGAGGAATAGGCATTGCAAAAGGGCACCCTTTCTCGGGCGGTCTGGAGGCCAGCTGAGGCCGTCTGGGCGGGCTCCAGGGCCTTCTTGGGACCCTCTGGGGCAGTCTGGGGGCAACCTTGGAGGGTCCCAGGGGCCCCAGTCGCCATCCGAACGGCCTCGCATTTTTCAGGGGGGGACCCGGGACGTGCAAAATACTTCGCAGTCGCATGCAATTCCGTAGTACTCGTGTGCCCGAAGCCAGGAACCTCTGTGCATTACAATATTCGCGCCCCCACGGCCATGATTAGTAGTAAGTTGCGCTGCTTTCGCGCCCCGAAGCCAGAATCCCTTGTCTAGTACGCAATACTTGTCAGAATCCAAGTGAGTTAGACAAATCTTCGAGACCTCGAAGCCATAAGCCATTGCAATACTCAATATTCGCGTCGAGGAGGTCACCGTCCACATGTAAATTAAATAATATTCGCGTCCACGAGGCCACGGCCGCTGGATAACTACTCAATTCTCGCGTCCCCGAGGCCATATTCTGTTGTGAATTGCGCGATCCTCACGTTCCCCAAGCCGTAATCCCTGATATAATGCAAAGCGTTTGCACCCTTTAAGCCAGGATCCTTTGTAACTTACACGAGGTTCGCGACCTCGAGGCCATACATTCATGAATTGCAAAATCGTCGCGATACTGAGGCCACCGTGCCCCGTAAATTATACAAAATTCGCGTCTCCGAGGCCACGATTCGATTTAAATTACGCAGTGTTCGCGTCCACGGAGCCACCATCAATCGTGAATGATATACAGTTCGCGTCCTCGAGGCCATCAACGATCGTCAAGTACATACAATTTGAGTCACCGAGCCCACGATGCTCTGTATCGTCCACAGAGCCACGACCCTTTTGCGAATTACGCTGTATTCGCGTCCCCGAGGCGACGTTCCAGAGTCAATTACGCGATGGTCGCGCTCCGAAGCCAAGATTGGCAGCAATTCGCGATGCGAATTGTCAGAATTCGATAAATGGTTTCCAAGTCTGCTGTGCAAGACGCAGCGTACGATTTTGCCCTTTGCGTGTAGTCCCGACATCGCTTCACCATGGCGCCCTTGCATCCCAACTCAGCTCCGAAATGCCCCATTACGAGAGATAAGGGGGGCCGGCAACAATGGACGACACTCACGTGTGTACATACACACATATATATATATAGATATATGTCTGTAAACACACATACGTAGCACCCCGCAATTGCGGATAAGAGTGAGGGGGCGGGCGCGAGCGACGCGGGCGTCGTCGAGCCGGCGGACCTCGTGGCCCCCACCTTCCCTGTCGATGGCGTTCTTCTCCTCCTCCTCCTCCTCATCCTCCTCCTCCTCCTCGTCCTCCTCCTCCTCCTCCTCTCCTCCTCTTCCTCGTCCTCGTCCTCGTCGTCATCGTCATCCTCCTCCTCCTCCTCCTCCACCTCGTCCTCCTCCTCCTCTTCTTCCTCGTCCTCCCTCTCCCCCCCTCGTCCTTCCATCATCGTCCTCCCATTGTCGTCCAACCCCTCATCGGCCTCCATCATCGTCCTCCCATTGTCGTCCATCATCATCATCCTCCTCCCCCTCCGTGTGCTAATGCTGTTCTATACTCCTCTGTCGGCTGGGGACGCACGGGGCGCCACTAAGGGCGTGGATTCCCCACGCCCGACGAGCACCCCAGCAGAGCCCCCAGGGGAGTGAACAGCGGGGCGACAGTGGCAAGAGGCACGTTCAAGTGCCCTCCCAGCACAAGGAGTAACCGCCTGAGGGGGTTAGGGAAGGGCTAGAATCAGAGCGTGGGCTGGGGCGAATGCCAGTCCCCAGCCACGCCAGGGGGGTAGAGAAGCAACGGAGACCGTATGCATCATGTAGGGTTCACACTTGTAGGGGGCAAAAGGGCCCAGACCCCTCGGACTAAGGGGCTGGGAGCGTGACCCCCTTGGCACCCCAATTTAACGCAGCACCCTTCATGGACTGGGAATCTGCTAGTGAGGAGCCGACAGGATCACTTAGTGGACGTGGGGGGGATTATTAAGGAGCCCGGAGAGCCGGGACAACAAGGTTCGCCTTGCATTGTTCATATTAGTCTTGGGGCGGCCCTGAGGCTTCACAGTCGTGGGGCGGCCGTGGGGTCTGGGCTGGCGCTTTAGGGGGCTTCACAGTCGTGGGGCAGGCCATCGCCCAACAGAGAGGTGGCCACGGCGCAGTCCGGGTTATTGGTGCCCCACAGTCGTGGGGCCCTTCTTGTAGCAGTAGGTGTCGAATTTTAGTATTGGAAGGTTCGCCCCCGCGGCCGCTCCCATAATAGGTGGGTAGCTTTCAAGGGGATAGCCGTGCTTCACATGGACCCCATGGAGAGCAGTAGTCGGGGAGAGGTTTGCCGAGTAGGTTTTGCTATCTAGTCGCGGGGTTACACGTGACCGTAAAGGTAAAGGGATAAGCGGGGGGCAATGTTAGGGCTTCACAGTCGTGGGGCGGCCCTCCTTTTGAGGGAGGATGAGAGTGGGGTTTTAAAAGGGCACAGTTGTGGGGCGTTGCTCGCCTGCCTCTCATTGTGAGAGGGGGGTGGGCAAGCTTCAAAGTCTGGGGGAAGGGATGAATTGCCACTTAGTGGTGGGGGGACAAGTGACAGCGAAGGGCAAAGGTAAGAGTTTGGAGATAATAAGGCTTCACCGTCGTGGGGCGGCCCTCCTGTTGAGGGAGGATGAGAGTAGGGTAGTTAAGCGGGCTTCACAGTCGTGGAGCGGCCCCCCTCCAGGAGGACGGTGGCGCATTCCATATAACGGGCTTCACAGTCGTGGGCCGTGTCTCGCCTGGTAGGCATCCGTAGGTAGATTACATAGTACCCGAGTAATAGCGGTCGGGGTACGGCATATACAGTGCGGCTGGCCGCTGCCGCCGCCGCTTCGCTTCATTAGGTTGACGGTCATGTTCCTTTTGTTAGGGCACGCTACGGTAAAACTTGACCCGTGCCTTAAACGACAGCCGAGGCAATCCTCCTCCTCCTCCCTATGGGACACACAGTCCTGGCAAATGGGACGCACAGTCCCTGTTATGGGACACGCAGTCCTGGCAAATGGGACGCGCAGTCCCTGCTATGGGACACACACTCCTGGCAAATGGGACGCGCAGACTCGATTATGGGACGCACAGTCCTGGCAAATGGGACGCACAGTCCCTGTTATGGGACACGCAGTCCTGGCAAATGGGACGCGCAGTCCCTGCTATGGGACACACATTCCTGGCAAATGGGAGGCGAAGTCTCGATTATGGGACGCACAGTCCTGGCAAATGGGACGCACAGTCCCTGTTATGGGACACGCAGCCTGGCAAATGGGACGCGCAAATGGGACGCGCAGTCCCTGCTATGGGCACACACATGGCAAATGGGACGCGCAGTCCCTGGGGACACACATTCCTGGCAAATGGGACGCGCAGTCTCGATTATGGGACGCACAGTCCTGGCAAATGGGACGCACAGTCCCTGTTATGGGACACGCAGCCCTGGCAAATGGGACGCGCAGTCCCTGCTATGGGACACACATCCTGGCAAATGGGACGCGCAGTCTCGATTATGGGACACACAGTCCTGGCAAATGGGACGCACAGTCCCTGTTATGGGACACGCAGCCCTGGCAAATGGGACGCGCAGTCCCTGCTATGGGACACACATTCCTGGCAAATGGGACGCGCAGTCTCGATTATGGGACACACAGTCCTGGCAAATGGGACGCGCAGTCCCTGTTATGGGACACGCAGCCCTGGCAAATGGGACGCGCAGTCCCTGCTATGGGACACACATCCTGGCAAATGGGACGCGCAGTCTCGATTATGGGACACACAGTCCTGGCAAATGGGACGCGCAGTCCCTTTTATGGGACACGCAGTCCCCGCGCATTGGAGGATGTCCCATGTAAATCGGAGGTGAAGGGGGGGAGATCGAAGTGTCGTGGAGGAGTAGCCAGGTAGGTTCATGCTTTGACATGTTGATAGTTCGCAGACCTTACTAGGCCGTAGCAGGCCTGGAGCCTCCGCGGCTGCACGCGGGCCACAGGTGGCAGTGTCAGGCATGGGGGTGGGGGGGCTTACCAGCCACCGTGCAAAGGGCCCGCGTGTAGGCCATGGGTGGCCACAGGCCGTGCAGTGGAGGGCATTGGCGCGAGTGTTGCACAGCATAGGCGTGGTAGCAGCCGCATCTTCACAAGTGTTGCATCCATGGGGGTACGGGGATTGGCACGGGGCAGCTAAGTGTGCTTCACAGTCGTGGGGTGGCCCTCCTCTGGGAAGAGGCCAGGCGGTTGTAAACCATCCGGCTTCGCAACCGTGGGGGACTTTACTCGTGCATTCCAGGTTGCATCCCACTTGAACTAGCATGGCATACCAAACAGTCAGGTAGGTTCATGCTTTGACATGTTGACAGTTCGCAGACCATAGTAGGCCGTAGCAGGCCTAGGGTCTCCGCAGTGGCACGCGGGGCATAGGTGGCAGTGTCAGGCATGGGGGTGGGGGGCTTACCAGCCACCGTGCAAAAGGGCCCGCGTGTAGGCCATGGGTGGCCACAGGCCGCGCAGTGGAGGGCATTGGCGCGAGTGTTGCAGAGCATAGGCGTGGTAGCAGCCGCATCTTCACAATTGTTGCATCCAGAACATGGCGTGCCACCATTGTTAGGGCACGAAGCGGTAAAACATTACCCGTGCCTTAAACGACAGCCGTGACAATCCTCCTCCCCTCCTCCCTCCTCCCCCTCCTCCCCCTCCTCCTCCTCCTGCTCTCCTCTCCTGCTCCTGCTCCTCCTCCTCCTCCTCCTCCTCCTCCTCCTCGTTCTCCACATTCTCCTTACATCCTCTCTTCTTTCGCGTCCTCCTCGTCCCCTGTTTACTCCTCCTGCCTCCCCCTCCTTTCCCAAGATAACGGCAACGCAATCCTTTTTTCCACTTTATGCTCCCCGACTTCTCTGATCAAGGCAACTCGCCAGGGCAAAGTTGCTGGACGGGCTGGTGTGGATGCGCGGGGCTTGAAGAGGTCGTTGCAGGCTCAGACGGCATGCAAAAATCTGCCGCCGCGCTTGTGCGGCATTGGTTTGTTCAGTGAACGTGGTTTGGGTCGCGGGCTCTCCACCTCCACCTGGAAGGAACGCAAAAGCAGCCCGCAGCAGGCGCCGAAACATTTGGTTTGTACACTGAACGTGGAATGGGTCGCGGGTGGGCCGCGGGTTCTCCACCAGGAGCGGATGCAAAAGATGTCCGCCGCAGGCGCCGAAAAATTTGGTTTGTACCCTGAACGTGGTCGCGGGTGGGCCGCGGGCTCTCCATGAAACGAATGCAAAAGATGCCCGCCGCAGGCGCCGAAACATGTGGTTTGTACCCTGAACGTGGTTTGGGTCGCAGGTTGGTCGCGAGTTGGTCGCGGGCTCTCTACCTGGAAGGAATGCAAAAAAAGCCCGCCGCAGGCGCTGAAAATGGTGGTTTGTACCTTGAACGTGTTTTGAGTCGAAGGTGGGTCGCGGGTGGGTCGCGGGGTGGGTGGCGGGTGGGTCGCGGGTGGGTCGTGGGTGGGTCGCGGGTGGGTCGCAAATGGGTCGCGGGTGGGCCGCGGGCGGGTCGCGGGGTGGGTCGCGGGTGGTTCGGGGGTGGGTCGCGGGTGGGTCGCGGGTGGGTCGTGGGGTGGGTCGCGGGGTGGGTCGCGGGTGGGTCGCGGGTGGGTAGCGGGTGGGTCGCGGGGTGGGTCGCGGGGCGGGTCGCGGGGTGGGTCGCGGGCGGGTCGCGCGGGGTGGGTCGCGGGTGGGTCGCGGGGTGGGTCGCGGGTGGGTCGCGGGGCGGGTTGCGGGTGGGACGACGACAACAAACAACAACAAACAACAACAAACAACAACAAACAACAACAAACAACAACGAGAATCCGCACCGCGGAATCCCACTTCAGCCACGCACCCAGGGACAGTGAATGACCGTTCGGCCCCCTCACTCTGATGAACATAATATGATAACACACATATATACACATATGTATGCATATGTACCCGTCGGCCGGAAGAAGCGGGCAGAAACATGAAGTAGGAAGGCGGTGAAAGTAGACTGGGTTTCCACCCGCCCTCTGAAGACGAAGGAACAGGGAACACCGCTCGACTTCAGAAGCAGGCAGGCGGCTCTGGCAGATTGGAAGCAGAGGATGCACAACTACCTGCCTCCAGCCACCGGCGTGTCTATAGACAGACGTTTATTTCTATACACACTGCTTCTGAACATGTATATACCGATATGTGTGTTATACAATAAACACATATACATCCATGCATGCATGCATACGTACCTGCCTGTTTTTTATACCTCTGGCATACGTACTTGCGTGTGTGCACGCGTGCATAATTACATACATGCATTCATGCATGCATACATACATGCATATGTGCATACATGCACGCATGCGTATACATACGTGCATATATACAGACATGCAAACATGCATGCATACATGCCAACATGAATGCACGCATACATACATACATACATACATACATACATACATACATACATACATACATACACACATACATTCACATTCACATTCACATTCACATTCACATTCACATTCACATTCACATTCACATTCACATTCACATACACATACACATACACATACACATACATACATACATACATACATACATACACACATCCATACATACATACCTACCTACCTACCTACCTACCTACCTACCTACATACATACATACATACATACATACATACATGCACACACACATACATACATACATACATGCATGCATGCATGCATGCATGCATGCATGCATGCATGCATGCATGCATGCATGCATACATACATACATACATACATACATACATACATACATACACACTAGAACCACGCGCGCTTCGCGCGCGCTTAGGTTCTGTCGAGTCACAGGCCCAGGAATCGTTGTGAGAAGAAATTGGTGACGCGAAGCGTCGTGGGGGCGTCCTTGGACGTCTGGGGTCTCCTGGGGCCTCTTGAGGGGCCTCCTGGGGGCCTCCTGGCGGCCTCTTGGGGCGGAAGGCTCGAGCTTGCGGTTCGTGGTCCCCCTCTGGGCCCCCTCTTGGGCCCGTCTTGGGGCCCTCTTGGGCCATCTTGGGCGCCTCTTGGGCCGTCTTGGGGCCCTCTTGGGCTGTCCTGGGGGCTTCTTGGGCCGTCTTGGGGCGGTCTTGGGCGCCTCGTGGGCCGTCCTGTAACGTCGGAAAGCCCAAAAAGCAACTTTGTTGAAAAATGTACGTTTTACGAAGGGAATGGGCCAATTTTTGCGTCTAGGGGCCCTCTTGGGACGCATGTTGGAGGCTTCTTGGGGCCTCTTGGGGGCGTCCTTGGACGTCTGGAGGCCATCTTCAGCATCTCGGAGCCCTCTTGGAGGCCTCTTGGAAGTTTCTTGGGCCGTCTTGGGCGTTCTTGGGCCGTCTTGTCTGACCGGGGAGGCCTCCGGCAAGCCCCGACGAGCCTCCGGGCCCCCCGGGGCGCACATTTGTGGTCGGGGTCCCGGCCCCGGGCCCCCGGACCCGGTGTGGGGGCCTCCTGGCGGCCTCTTGGGGCGGAAGGCTCGAGCTTGCGGTTCGTGGTCCCCCTCTGGGCCCCCTCTTGGGCCCGTCTTGGGGCCCTCTTGGGCCATCTTGGGCCCTCTTGGGCCGTCTTGGGGCCCTCTTGGGCTGTCCTGGGGCCCTCTGGAAGCTTCTTGGGCCGTCTTGGGGCGGTCTTGGGCGCCTCTTGGGCCGTCCTGTAACGTCGGAAAGCCCAAAAGACAACTTTGTTGAAAATGTACGTTTTACGAAGGGAATGGGCCAACTTTTGCGTCTAGGGGCCCTCTTGGGACGCATGTTGGAGGCTTCTTGGGGCGTCTTGGGGGCGTCCTTGGACGTCTGGGGTCTCCTGGGGCCTCTTGAGGGGCCTCCTGGGGGCCTCCTGGCGGCCTCTTGGGGCGGAAGGCTCGAGCTTGCGGTTCGTGGTCCCCCTCTGGGCCCCCTCTTGGGCCCGTCTTGGGGCCCTCTTGGGCCATCTTGGGCGCCTCTTGGGCCGTCTTGGGGCCCTCTTGGGCTGTCCTGGGGCCCTCTTGGAAGCTTCTTGGGCCGTCTTGGGGCGGTCTTGGGCGCCTCTTGGGCCGTCCTGTAACGTCGGAAAGCCCAAAAGGCGACTTTGTTGAAAATGTACGTTTTACGAAGGGAATGGGCCAATTTTTGCGTCTAGGGGCCCTCTTGGGACGCATGTTGGAGGCTTCTTGGGGCGTCTTGGGGGCGTCCTTGGACGTCTGGGGTCTCCTGGGGCCTCTTGAGGGGCCTCCTGGGGGCCTCCTGGCGGCCTCTTGGGGCGGAAGGCTCGAGCTTGCGGTTCGTGGTCCCCCTCTGGGCCCCCTCTTGGGCCCGTCTTGGGGCCCTCTTGGGCCATCTTGGGCGCCTCTTGGGCCGTCTTGGGGCCCTCTTGGGCTGTCCTGGGGGCTTCTTGGGCCGTCTTGGGGCGGTCTTGGGCGCCTCGTGGGCCGTCCTGTAACGTCGGAAAGCCCAAAAAGCAACTTTGTTGAAAAATGAACGTTTTACGAAGGGATGGGCCAATTTTTGCGTCTAGGGGCCCTCTTGGGACGCATGTTGGAGGCTTCTTGGGGCCTCTTGGGGGCGTCCTTGGACGTCTGGAGGCCATCTTCAGCATCTCGGAGCCCTCTTGGAGGCCTCTTGGAAGTTTCTTGGGCCGTCTTGTCTGACCGGGGAGGCCTCCGGCAAGCCCCGACGAGCCTCCGGGCCCCCCGGGGCGCACATTTGTGGTCGGGGTCCCGGCCCCGGCTCCCGACCCGGCGCCGTTATATGTGTACATGTATGCATACATGACATACACACATGTATGCATACATGATGCATACATACGTCCATACATACATACATACAGACAGACAGACATACCTACATATGCATGTACATGCGTACACATGCATGCCTAGATGCTCCTCCTCCTCCTCCTCCTCCTCCTCCTCCTCCTCCTCCTCCTCCTCCTCCTCCTCCTCCTCCTCCTGCTCCGCGCGGCGGCGGCAGGCCGGGCTGCGGCCTCCGCCCGGGGGCCCCCCGGAGATGCCCATCTTCCTCCGCCGAGCGGCGGCGGGGTCGGCAGCGAGGCGCGCAGCGGCGCCGAGGCGGGGAGGGGGGAGAGGCGAGAGCAGAGAGGCCCAGAGGCGGGGGAGCAGAGGCCCAGGGGGGGCGGAGAGGGGAGGAGGGGAGGAGGGGGGGGAGGGGGGGGGAGGGCGGGAGCGCCGGGGGAGAGGGAGGGCAGAGGCGCAGGGGGGCGGGGCGGGGCAGAGGCCCAGGGGGGGGGGGGGGGCGGGGAGGTGGAGGGGGAGGGCAGAGGCCCAGGGGGGGGGCCCTGCCGTGGCCTCGCTGCCCCCTCTTTGACGCTGGGCAGACTTCATGCAACAGCACGGAGCGTGGACGGATGCACGACCGAACGAACGAGCGCCGACTTAGCGGAGTGAAAAAACTGCCCCCTTGGCCTGACTCCCGCCTCGCTCCTGCTCCGCCTGCCGCTCCTACTCCTGATGTGCCTGTTCCTCCTCCTGCTGCTCCTCCTCGTCCCTCGCTGCCCCTCCTCCTGCCTCACCCATCCCCCTCCTGCTCCTCATCTTGCCTCGTTCATCCTACTGCTCGTCCTCCTGCTCCTCCTCATCATCATCCTCTTCCTCCTCCTCCTACACTGCTTCCTCCGCCTCCTCCTCCTCCTCCTCCTCCTCCTCCTCCTCCTCTGTCTCCTCCTCTTGCTCTTCCTGTCCTACTCCTCCACCTCCGCAATTTCTGACGTGTTGCGTTGGACAGACTCTGGCAACGGAACCGTAGCTCATCCTCCTCGTCCTCCTCCTCCTCGTCCTCCTCGTCCTCCACCTCCTCCTCCTCCTCCTCCTCCTCCTACTCCTCCTCTGCCCCCGCCGCCGCGGTCACGGCTGTGTCGGAGGGGCGGAAGCAGCAGTTGAACTTACAACGGTTTCACGTCAAGGCACCAGGGAGCTGGAAACACACACGACTGGATTCTGAGAGCCGCACAAATATGCACGAAAATACGCGGGCCGTCGCACGAAACGTGTTGGATGTCCCAACCGGCATGGTGACGGACCATGCGGAGACGTCGGGATGAACAAAAAACATCGGCGCACGGTCCGTCCCCGCACGGTGTTGGGACCCTCGAGGTCCCAGTCGCCCGAGACATCCTCGGAAAAGGACCCTAGTCAAAGAAACCGAGCGGTCACTCCGAATCCCCGCTGAGACAAAACAGGGTGCAGTCACTGCAACTGCTGGGCCCCCTCACAAATAGCGCACACATATTGTGCAACGCCCCACGCTCGCAAACCCACCCCGAGTAATGCACGCTATACTGTGCGCGGTGGTGGTTGCCAACATTCTCTCGCGTCCATGTTCTCGCCCCCGAGATTCACATGCGTAACGCGTGGAGACCCCGCGCTGGAGGCACAAGCGCAAAAAGCTGGAGAGGCGCGCGTGTGTGTACGGCTCTCGCCCAGGCCAGCCGCGACATGTGCGTCCAGCCTTTTGATGCAGTCGAACCATGGCCAGAAAGAATTCGCGCATGAGGGAAGCGACTCCTGAAAGGGGATCGCTGCTTCGCCTTGCCCCACGGGGAGTTCCTCGGGCCCCAGGGCCGTCACGACAGAATGGCTCGGGATGAAAAGCTGGTCCTGAAGAGAAAACCGGTTTCTGGGACTCGTCTCCCTTACGGCACGTTTCCATCATTAGCCGCTGGTGGTAAAAAGTGAATAAAAACATGAAGTGGACAGGCGTTGGAAGTAGATTGCGCCCGCCCCCTGAGGGGAAAGGACAGAGGAACACCGCCCGATCCTGGAAGCAGGAAGGCGGCCAAAGTAGATTGGGGGTTTGGGCATCTACAGATACCTACCTTCAGCGACCGACGGGTGCGGATCGACGTGGGCCAAGTGCACGAGCCCCTCGCGCGGGAGGCGCAGGGCCCCATGTATAGAGAGAGAGGGGAAGAGAACACACACACACACATATATACATGTATGTATAATTATCTGTATATACATATATATATATATATATATATATATTATACATAAATATATATATATATATATATATATATATGTATCGGGGGCGGCCAAGAAGGGGGCGTTCAACAAAAAGGTGCGCAAATAGTGGCTGGCGGCACGTGCGCGGCCCAGGGGGGGAGGCGGGGACGCATTGAAACAATAAGAGGCGCCATGAAAACTGAGGAAATACCGTCGCACCCAGCAATTGCGGATAAGAGTAAAAGGGCGGGCGCGGGCGACGCGGGCGCCGAGCCGGCGGACCTCGTGGCCCTCACCTTCCCTGTCGATGGTGCCCTCCTCCTCTTCCTCCTGCTCCTCCTCGTCCTCCTCCTCTTCCTCATCCGCGTCCTCGTCCTCATCGTCGTCGCCGTGCTCTGAAAAATTCAGCGCGGGGGGATCGCTGGTGGGCCACCCGGAACGAATGCAAAAACAGCCCGCCGCAGGCGCCCAACTTTTTGGCTTGTTCAATGAACGTAGTTTGAGTCGCGGGTGGGTCGCGGGCTCTCCACCTGCACGTGGAAGGAATTCAAAAACAGTCCGCCGCAGGCGCCAATGTTTTGGCTTGTTCAGTGAACGTAGTTTTGGTCGCGTGTGGGTCGCGGGCTCTCCACCTCCACCTGGAAAACGATAAAAAAACAGCCCGCCGCAAGCGCCGAAAATTTTGATTTATATACTGAACGCGATTTGGGTCGCGGGTAGGTCGCAGGTTCCCCACTTGGAACGGGTGGGTCGCGGGTGGGTCGCGGTGGGTCGCGGGTGGGTCGCGGGTGGGTCGCGGGTGGGTCGCGGGTGGGTCGCAGGTGGGTGCTGGTGGGTCGCGGGTGGGTCGCGGGTGGGTCGCCCGGCGGGTCTCGGGGTGGGTCGCGGGCGGATCGCGGGGTGGGTCGCGGGCGGGTCGCGGGTGGGTCGCGGGTGGGTCGCGGGGTGGGTCGCGGGTGGGTCGCGGGGTGAGTCGCGGGTGGGTCCCCGTTGGTCGCGGGTGGGTCGCGGGTGGGTCGCGGGGCGGGTCGCGGGTGGGACGACGACGACGACGACGACAACAACAACAACAACAACAACATCAACAACAACAACAACAACAACAACAACAATAATCCGCATCGCGGAATTCCATTTCAGCCACGCACCTAGGGACAGTGAATGACCGTTCGGTTCAGCCTCCTCACTCTGATCATGGTATGATATCCACCCTCCCCTGGTCATCACCCACCTTTTTCCTTGCGGCCCCCGAATATACTAGAACTATCGCGCGCGTTTCGCGCGCGCTTAGGTTCTAGCTGGTCGAGTACTGACCGCAGTGAGAAAACAAACCGGGCATGAGTCATATCAACATTATGTGTTTCCTGTTGCCCCTTCCTCAATCATCTTCTCCCGCTCTCATCGACTGGTCGACCAGAGGTATGCAACCAAGCTATGGGCAAGGAACAATGCAACGCTACGGCGCCATGTTGCACTACGTTTTGGAATGTCATGATACACAACGGGTCGTTGCAAAACACCTTGTCACTACGCATAGTGCGCACTGCATGCCCTGCCATGCACTGCTGTGAAATACTAATATATATACATCAGAGTGAGGGGGGCGAACGGTCATTCACTGTCCCTGGGTGCGTGGCTGAAGTGGGATTCCGCGGTGCGGATTATCGTTGTTGTTTGTTGTTGTTTGTTGTTGGTTGTTCTTGTTTGTTGTCGTCGTGATGATTAAGCCACGCACCTTCACTCTGATGATAAAATGAACAGGACGACGCTAAAAACATCAAGCGGGGCAACATCAGACTGAAAGGGCTGAACCGGGCCGTCATTCATTGTCCGTGGGTGCGTACCAGAAAAAATCCACGATGCGAATTCTCGTTGTTGTCGTCGTCCCACCCGCGACCCGCCCCGCGACCCACCCGCGACCCACCCGCGACCCACCTGCGACCCACATCGCGACCCACCCGCGACCCACCCCGCGACCCACCCGCGACCCACCCGCGACCCACCCGCGACCCGCCCGCGACCCACCCCGAGACCCGCCCGGCAACCCAACCGCGACCCACCCGCGACCCACCCGCGACCCACCCGCGACCCGCCCCGCGACCCACCCCCGACCCACCTGCGACCCACCTGCGACCCACACCGCGACCCACCAGCGACCCACCCCGCGACCCACCCGCGACCCACCCGCGACCCACCCGCGACCCCCGCCCCGCCCGCGACCCACCCCGAGACCGCCCAGCGACCCGCCCAGCTACCCAACCGCGACCCACCCACCGCGACCCACCAGCGACCCACCCCGCGACCCACCCGCGACCCACCAACGACCCACCCGAATCCCACCGCGACCCACCCGCGACCCACCCCGCGACCCAACCAAAATTTTCGGCGCCTGCGGGGGGGGGTATTTTTGAATTTGTTCCAGGTGGAAAACCTGCGACCCACCCGCGACCCAAACCGCCCTCGCGACCCATCCGCTCCCACCGCGACCCACCCGCGACCCACCCCGCGAATCACCCAAAATGTTCGGCGCCTGCGGCGGGCTTTTCTTGCATCTGATCCAACTGAATCTGCGACCCACCCGCGACCCAAACCGTGTTCACTGTACAAATCAAAATGTTCGGCGCCTGCGGCGGGCTGTTTCGAATCCCTTCCCGGTGGAGGTGGAGAGCCCGCGACCCACCCGCGACCCAAACTACGTTCACTGAGCAAGCCAAAAATTGGGCGCCTGCAGCGGGTTTCTTTCGCATTCGTTCCAAGTGGAGGACCTGCGACCCCAACCGCGTTCAGCGCACAAATCAAAATGTTCGGCGCCTGCGGCGGACTGAGTTGAATTCCTTCCAAGTGGAGGGGGAGAACCCGCGACCCACCTGCGATTCAAACGACGTTCACTGAACAAACCCAAAATTCGGCGCCTGCGGCGGGCTGCTTTTGCATTCGTTCCGGGTGGCCCACCAGCGATCCCCCCGCGCTGAATTTGTCAGAGCACGACGACGACGATGAGGACGAGGACGCGGACGAGGAAGAGGAGGAGGAGAAGGAGGAGGAGGAGGAGGAGGAGGGCGCCATCGACAGGCAAGATGAGGGCCACGAGGTCCGCCGGCTCGGCGCCCGCGTCGCCCGCGCCCGCCCCTTTACTCTTATCCGCAATTGCGGGGTGCTACGTGTGTATAAGATTTCTGTTTACTGTTGCGCAGAGCACTGCGGTGCTGTTCGGCTAATTATGCGCAGTGGGATGCCATGGTACGTCACGATGAATCTGGGATGCAATGCTTCGAGAGAGCGTGATCCGCCGCCGCTTTGCTGTGGAAAATTCCCCCCACCTCTTCCTCCAGAACCCGGGGGCCCCCTGCCCCCTCCGACCCCCCCCCGGCTGGAACCCCTCCCCCCCCTCCCCTTCCCCGGCAAGCCCCCCCCCCCTCCCCTAACCCCCCCCCTCCCCTGAGGGGCACTACCGGTTCGAACCCCCCCCCCTCGAAAACCGGGGGGGGTCACTATACGGCTCGAAACCCCCCGCTCCCCCCCCCCTCACCGCCAGCAAACGACTCCCGGTCCTCCCTACCACCGTCCGCACCACATCCCCCACTGTTGTTCCCAACACCACTGTCCTCACCACCAGTGTCCTCACCACCGCTGTCCCCACTGGTTCCACCACCGTCTCTCCTGTCTCCACCAATGCCCCCACCACTGTCGCACTGTCCCCACTGTCCCCACCACTGTTCCCACCACGGCTCCACTCTCCCCACTTTTTCCACGGCCCCCAACCACTGCCCGACAAACCCCCTTCTCCCCACTGTCCCACTGACTCCTCCGTTGTCCCATTGAGCTGTCCCACTGTTCCCACCACTGTCCCCATTGTCCCCACCGTTGTCCCCACTGTACCTCTGTCAAATGGTCCCCCCCGCTGTCCTCGCCACCGCCTTCACAGTCTGTCCCCACCACCACCGTACGTTTCACTGTCCCACTGTTTCCACAACATTCCCACTGTCCCCACACCACTGTCCCCACCACCACCGTCCCCACCACTGTCCCCACTGTCCCCACTGTTCCCGCTATTGTCCTCACCACTGTCCCCACCACCACCGTCCCCATCACTGTCCCACTGTCCCCACCACTGTCCCGCTGTCCCCTCTTCGCTGTCCAAACCAACACCGTCCCCACCAGTCCGCACCCCCCTCCCGGTTTTCGAGTTCGAGCCGGTAGTGACCCCCCCCCGGCTTTCGACGGGGGTGGGTGTTCGAAACGGTAATGACCCCCCCCTTTTCATGATGGACTGGGGGGGGGAGTGGTTCGAACCGGTAGTGGCCCCCTCCGGTTTTCCGGAGGGAGGGGGGGGGGGTCGAACTGGTAGTGACGCCAGCAGCGGTAGAGCACGCTCTTTCAATACTCTGCTAAGCAATGTTACGTCGTGACGCGCAGTGCTAGGCTCAGCTAGACACTGCTATGGGATGCAACTGTATTGTCTAACAAAAGAAATGGATTCTACCACCCTCCCCTTCCCGGACTCCCCTTTTCGTATTGCAATTTACAATCGATTCTGCCCCATCGTCCATCGGAGCTGTGAACTCATACTATCCCAGCCAAACCTGTATCGACCCCCCCTCGGCCCCCTTGCGAAAACAAAAATACAATGCGCGCACACTCTTTCATCAACAAATCAGACGTTGTCGAGAATCCCTGGCCAAACACAGGACGAGTCGCGCACGCGCGCGTCGTCGCGCGCGCATGCCGAAATTCGTCGAAAACCTTCGGTGTAGGACAGATGTCAAAATCGACTTCCCAAAAAAAACATACAAACACATGATTTCGCAACACTGAATTTCTAAAAAAGCTTACGCGCGTTCTCTTGCGAAATCTGAAGAAAACCATGCAGTTTCCCAAGAATTTCAGAGAATGCTACACAGGCTTCGCGCGCCCGCGTGTCGAAATCGTTCAAACGCCCTTGCGCGCGTGCCATCGTGAGAATCCTCTGCACAAAAATGCACGCGCGCGTCGTCGCGCGCTCATGCCGAAGAAATCATTCGAAAACCTTCGGTTTCGGACGAATTTCAAAATCGAGTTCCCAAAAAACAAAAAAAAAAAACGCAGGGTTTCGCAACACGGAATTTCAACAAAAACGTGCGCGCGCGCTCTTGCGTCGTCGTCGTCGTCCTCTGTCTTTCCTCGTCGTCGTCGTCCTCTTTGGCGTCGTCGTCGTCGTTTCCGTCGTCGTTGTCACCATGGTCGTCCTTCCTCCTCCCTCGTCGTCGTCGTCGTCGTCCGTCGTTGGCGTCTCGTCGTCGTCCCTGCTCTTTCGTCGCCGTCGTCGCCGTCGTCGTCGTCGTCTTCCCTCCTCCCTCGTCGTTGTCCTCGTCGGCGTCGCTGTCCTCCCTCCTTCTTCGTCGTTCTCGTCGTCGCCGTCCTCCCTCCTCCCTCGTCGTTGCCGTCGTTGTCGCCGTCGTCGTCCTCCCTCCTCCCTCGTCGTCGACGTCATCTTCGTTGGCGAGGTCGTCGTCGTCGTCGTCGTCGTCGTCTTCGTCGTCGTCGTCGGCGTCGTCGGCGTTGTCGTCGTCGTCGTCGGCGTCGTCGGCGTCGTCATCGTCGGCGTTGTCATCGTCGTCGTCGTCGTCGGCGTCGGCGGCGTCGTCGTCATCGTCAGTGTCGTCGTCGTTGTCGTCGTCGAAGTCGTCGGAGTCGCCGCCGGTGTCGTCGTAGTCGTCGTCGGCGTCGTCGTCGTCTTTGTCGCTGTCGTCGTCGGCGTCGGTGTCGTTGCCAAATGCATTGTGGCACCTACCGTCACGGTCTCAAGAGGTCTCGCGATCAAGTTGCGGCTGGGAGGGTGGGATGTTTGCACGAGCAGTGGAGAGGACAGCTTCAAGACAGTCAAAGTGAATTGCACCACGTAGATTGCACCACGTAGCTTGCACCACATAGCATGCACCACAGATGTTGCACCACCAATGCTGCACCACATAGGTTGCACCGCATAGCTTACACCACATAGCGTGCTGGAAATAGATTGCACCACATCGCTTGCACCAGGGATGGCGTGCAACATAGACTGCACCACGTAGCTTATAGATTGCACCACCGAGCTCACACCACATACATCACACCAAGTAGGTTGCTTTGCGTAAAATGCACAACTCAAGCTCACACAGCATAGACTGCGCAACGTGTATTGAAACACTGATTCTCCACCACATAGCTTGTACAACATAGCCTGCACCACATAGTTCGCATCACTGAATGTTCTGCAACGCACTCTTCTGGGTCCACGCTTGCTAACAATTGTTGGATCGCCCCGTGCCTGTGGGGCGCTACGGCCCCCCTGGTATTGCTTACTGCATTACGGTTGGCAACACTGCCGCACCGATCGGAAAAGCGGCGAACGAAACGGCACGACTGATGTAGCAACTCGCAGGTGCCCGGTTCAGCTGTGAGGACCAGGCAGAGGGGCACAAGAGCAACACCATGACCACCCTCCCTCGCCCCGAACGATGACAACTAACTGTGTATGAACGTATGTATGTATGTATGTATGTGTATATGTATGTATGTATGCACGTATGGCTGTATGAATGTATGTATGCATGCATGTAGGTTTGTATGTATGGCTGTGCGTATATGTGTACATGCATGCGTGTAGGTGTGTCTGAATGTCTGTACATTTGTATGCGTACGTGTATGCATATACGTGTACATGTATATATGTGGGTATGTATGTATGTGTAAATGGATGGCCGGGTGTGTATGCGTGTATGTATGCATGTGTGTATGTATGTATGAACGAATGAATGGATTCAGATGCATGTATGTATGCATACATGCATGAAGGTATGTCTGCATGCGTGGATGACTGTGTATGTATGCATGCATGCATGTGTGTACGTATGGATGTATGTGTATACAAGAATGGGTGTCGGTATACATGCATGTATGTGTGTACGCATGTATGTATGTGTGTATGTGTAAAGTTATGCATGTAGCTAGGCGGATGTGTAGGTAAGTCAGTCGGCAGGTAGATATGCAGATGTGTGTACGCATGTGTATGTCTGTGTGTATGTGTAAATGCGTGTATGTAGCTAGGCGGATGCGTTGGTGGGTAAGCAGAAAGGTAGATATGCATGTGTGCACGCATGTGTATGTATGTATGTGTGTATACCTGATCGTATGCGTGCATATAAAAAATGTATGCATGTATGCATGCATGTAGTGGTGTAGATACGTATGTATATATATGTGTGCTTGGTCGTTTGTATGTATATATGTGAGCATGTCCGCGTGTGCGTCTATGTATGCATGTTTTGATGGAAACCACACCACACAAATATCTGTTTTATAAAAAATGAAATGTAGACAGAAGTGCACAGACACACAGGCAGAGGAAGAGGGCAGAGAGAGGAGGGTCGCTGTCACTCGGGCGGAGCAGCGCGTCTCTGATGCGGGCGATGAGGGCCGAGGACGGGTTCCTCGCAGGGGCTAGGCTGGAGGAGAGGATAGGAAATTCGGAAACAACTCCTGGAAGGTCTTCGTAAAAACTACGAAGAGCCAATTAGCCCGATAAGAAGGACCACTAAGCCCGCAATTCAGCCACACTAGGCGGTATGAAGCCACACTACGCAGGAATATGCCGGATTGGGCAGCTTTTTGACCACGGATATGCCATCGCCGATGCGGCATTTAACCGCCCAAGAGTTGCATCCAACAGGGATGGAACACGGGGGGAGATGGCTGGCTGAGGTCCGCAACCTGGGTGCTAGAGGTTTTCGGCTATGCAAAACTGGGGCTTGGAGGTGGAGGATGGGGGGGGGAGCGCGGGCGTTCGAGAAGGTGGTGACGGAGCTCCGCTGCGACCAAAGCCAGATGGCCGGATGAGAATATGTGGGGTTACCCCCTCACGTCTTCGATGGAAACTCATGGGAGCCTCTGGGAGGGGCCTTGTGGACATGACATAGACCCGCCAGGCCACGCAGTTGCTGGTGACCAAAACATCCACAGTCTTTGCAAAACCTTAAATGCAGGTCGCTATGATATAACATAATGTGGGAAACGTGGACCACTCCGCCAGCAAGATGTAAATTACGACCGGAGGCAATGTGGAAAGCACCGTCGACACATTGACGAGGTCGAAGCATTATGTGGAAAGCCATTTAGCCCTACCCAGTTCTGAGGTAGAGCTCATGCATCTGGAACATTTCTGCCCGCACTCTTGTAGCACATACTGGGAACAGAACAGAGCCACGGCCACAAGGGGCGGGGAGGAGCAGCAGCAGCAGCAGCAGCAGGGCGCCGATGCTTTTTCCCTTCAACCTTGATCGCCTCCAACGTGGTCCTGAGCAATCGTTCCCTGATCAACCGAACATCGGCCTCGACCTGGAGTAAACGGGTACGTTGCGCACACGGGACACCAAAAGACTTAGCAGCGACTCCTGCCAATTGGTCCACGAACATATTCCTCCCAACAAGGGGCCCCGACAGATTGCGTGCAACAACTTCCTCAGCCTCTAAGTGGGAGGGGACCTGGAGCACAGAAAGGTCACCAGGATGACGGTCCGTCGCCTGAATGACTTCTCCAAGTTTCCATCACAAATCGGCATTCGCCCCCCTCCGGGCCAGGAGAAGATTAGCCCCAAAACCACGACTAACTTCTTCGGTGTCAGTGACAAAAGCCATCGGGCCCCTGGACTGGGCCACCGCACTAACTAAACAAAACAGCTCACCCCTGGGGAACGGACTGGTGCCGACCAGGCAGTGGGCCATGTATAAACCTGACGTCCGACTGTCGGGTCGGCTCTGGGCTGCTAGACACTGCCACCCCAACTCGTCGGAGCCTGCGGTCGTGGGTACCCTTTCCCCCAGACGAGTGGGGGCGAGGGGAGATGAGGGAGGGGGAAGGGGGAGGAACGACGACGGGGGGGGGCGAGGGGGCCCGCCGAGTCTTGGGACCCATCCCATCCAGAGGGTCAGTGCCCCTCAAACGGGGACTCCACTAACGGGTACTTTGGCCAGTGACCCAGCGAACCCAACCCTTCCCGATGTGGGCAACGCTGCAATGACAGAAAAAGGCCCTAAAAAGGCAACTTTCGGTAACATTTCAAAGTGCCCATTAGTAAGTACCCGTTACGGTGCCGTTGAGAGGGGGGGGCCTGTCGGACCGGGAGCCGGGATCATATATCATGTCACTCTTCTTGCCACGTGGGAACGCCCGGAGAGGGAAACAATGACTACTGCACTGTAATCGCCACGTCGCAGGGCCTGCGGGGCGAACGCCCGCGCGCCCGCCCGCCCGCCCGCGCGCCCGCTCATGTGCGCCAGCCCGCCCGCTTGCCAGCCCGCCCGCCCGCACGCGCGCGCGCCTCGACTCGGCACGTGGCAACGAAGCGGGCCCGCAACACATGCTGCTCCTCTCGATCCGCCACAGGGCAACGCCACGTGGAAAGGCCCGAGGGGCAGACAAGAAGCTATCCCACTCCGCTCGCCACGTGACTAAATGGCATGGAAAGCGAACAAGGAGTGAGCCTCCGCTGTACTCATCACGTGGCAACGCCGCGCAGACCGAACATATACGAATATCACTCTACTCGACACGTGGCAACGCCTTGGAAGCGAGCACAAATATACACCGCAGGCGGGAACAAATATACACCGCCACTCCAATCGCAACAGGGCAGCGGCAGGCCGGCAGACACCGAGGGAGGAAGACCCACAAGCAACCGCCAGATCTGCAGAACCCTACCACCGTCTGCCTTGTCATATCTCCTCCTACGTCCACCAGCCTTCTCCAGATGCACCCTGGTTCGTCCTACCTCCTTGTCACTGCTACCACGTCCTGTCCCCTCCCACTCCTCATACCTCCTCCTCCTGCCGACTACTACCTCGTCCTGCCTCCTTCGAGATCCCCTCCTGAGTAGTTCAGAGTAGGCCCCCTCCCAGCTCGTCGGATCTCGCCCCTCATGATGGTTTCGGGTTTGGGCTTGCCGAGATTTCGGTATTCGCTCCAGTCGAGACTTCGGGTTGGGCCCTGCTGGTTTTTCGGGTTTCGAAATGCTGTCTGAGTTCCACCTTTTTCCCTAACTCGAGCATCCGACAGCCGTTCGGAACGATCTGGGCACCACCCGAAACGCTCGCGGCGAGGCGCAGCCGCTGGAAAACATCCCGAAACTGGGAAGCCGCCGAGAACCCAGAACCTCGAACCTGGAGCGTAGCCCCCCTAAATATCGTTGCCTCTGGTTTTCGTTTCTTCTCCTCTTTGCATCCCTCCCAAAGGAGCATCCAAGGAACGATAACCCCCTAAAGGCAGACCTGATTAGCGGGCGAAGGACTACCCTCTCCTCCTCCCCGTCCGTCCCCCCGAGCGCGCGGCAATCACTGCCGACGCCGCCGACGCCCTCGACATCGTTTTCCTCCTCGTCTTCCTCGTCCTCCTCCGCGTCCCCCTCGCCGACCTCGTCCTCGACGCCCTCCTCGTCCTTTTCGTCCTCGTCCTCGCCCTCCTCGCCCTCTTCCTCCTCCTCCTCCTCTTCCTCCTCCTTCTCCTCCTCTTCCTCCTCCCCCTCCTCCCCCTCCCCCTCCTCCTCCTCCTCCTCCTCCTCCTCCTCCTCCTCCTCCTCCTCCTCCTCCTCCTCCCCCTCCTCCTCCTCCTCCTCCTCCTCCTCCTCCTCCTCCTCCTCCTCCTCCCTCCTCCTCCTCCTCCTCCTCCTCCTCCTCCTCCTCCTCCTCCTCCTCCTCCTCCTCCTCCTCCTCCTCCTCCTCCTCCTCCTCCTCCTCCTCCTCCTCCTCCTCCTCCTCCTCCTCCTCCTCCTCCCCTCCTCCTCCTCCTCCTCCTCCTCCTCCTCCTCCTCCTCCTCCTCCTCCTCCTCCTCCTCCTCCTCCTCCTCCCTCTCCTCCTCGTCCTCGTATTCCTCGTACTCTTCGCCCTCCTCGTCCCCCTCGCCCTCCTCGCCCTTTTCGCCCTCGCCCTCCCCCAGGCGGGGGGTTCTAGCCCGGCCGGGCGCGTCCTCGCGCTCCTGAGGTCCCCGCGCGCGAGCACGACCCTCTGCAGGTCGGGCGCCAGGTCCCTCGCGCGGGGCGCGCGCGACCTCCTCGCTCGAGCTCTACTGATCTGGGGCGTGAGGCTGCGGCGTGAGACGAAGCTGGGACGAGGATGAGTTCGGGTGAGGAGACATCGAGAATCTCTGAGATCAAGCGGCTCTAGAAAATATGCCGGGCCTCAGGGCGCTCCGGGATGCTCTGAGAGCGTTCCGGAACGCTCTGGAGCGGATTTATCCTCGTCCTGGCCCCGCCCAGTCCTCCCTACCATCTCTGTTTCCCTGCACGTTGTGCTACGCCAGTGTTCCAAATGCTCACCTTACAATCGTCGGGCGTTGCTTAAGAGGGAACGATGAATGGGTGGGGGGAGCGTGCATCTTGCCCCTTGGGCCCCAGGGGGCCCTTGCATGAGAAGCTCCGCCGCCTTTTGAGAAGGCCTGCCCCCTCTTTTTGTTGCAGAGCCATGCGCTCCTTCCTGTCCGACATCTCCTCACCACGGCTCCCCAGAGCGCGGCGACGTAAAGTGCTCTGCATAGCAAGGCTCCCAAGAGCGAGCGGCAACGCAAAAACTCTCTGAGCACCAGGCTGGATCGGTGACCTCAGCAATAAAATTGAGGCTCTACAACCGTCGCGCACAGAGAGAAGCTGCCAGACATTTGAGAGCGAGCGTCGTAACGGCACAGGGCACGAGCTGCCACAGCACAGCTGAAACGGTGAAACACGACAGGACGAAGTCGGACCAGAAGCACAGCGACACTTCCCCCTGGGCGCGCCGCCGAGTTGCCGATCCCCAGATTTCCGACGACATGATGACTTCAATCCAGGCCATGCTCCCCGATCTCGGCCTCTGAGAGCGTCCAAAATTCGCCAGGGACGGCGCAGCGTGGTGAGTCAGTGGTCATTCGCTACTGGGTGGCCGATCGCTGATCTGTCGGCAACGCATGACGAATTCCAAGTCGATGTGCGCCCACTGAGGTCCCCTTCAGATGCGCACCAGGCGCCGCGGCGCGCCGCGCGCCGCGCGCCGCGCGCCGCGCGCCGCGTCGGCAAGCCTCCGGCGGCGTGGTCTACATTTCCCCTCCAAAACGACTGGAACCTTCCCGAAACCTTGTAAAAACCCTCCCAGACTGGTTCCCAGAGCTTTTCGGAGGGTTCTGGGAGTGTTTCCGAAAGGGATTCAGACAGTTGGGGGGGGAAACCAATCCCTAACGGAGCCTGAGCGTTCTAACTCTAGGGCTCGTCATCCCGCTCCAGGGCTATAAAAAATGGATGCAGGGTGAAAACCTGGCCCGGGGGAAGCGGTCGGGACCTCGGGCCGCGGATTGCAGGAACAGATCAGCGGATGTGGAGGGTGGGGGCGCTCAGTGGGAGAGCTTCGACCTAGAATCGATGCATCGCAGATATATTGGGAGAGGCCACACGTTGCTGCGCGGGTTGGGTTGTCACGCCACTATCGAAGATGAATGGGCGACTGAGGGTCGATGCATGCCCCTCTGAACATGTCCCCTTCCAACGGTCCTTCCTCTTCCACCTTTCTCTGCGGCAGTTCAGGAAGCCTCTGACTTCAGCTGCATCTGTATGCGCCAATGTGCAAAAAGAAAGCAACGGCGGTCTCCCAGGACGCCTCATCAAACGTTACGACTTCGGCCCCCGGGGCCCGTTCTCGACCACCGGGCCAATCGAAAACGCATCTGGGACAACAGAACTAGCCGTAGGTGGCGCATTGCAAAACATGTCGTTAAGTGCCTGGCTCGTCGTCACAAGTGGACCAAGACGAACACGACTGTACCTCCTCCCGCTCCTACTTCATCCTCCACCTGCTCATTGCTTCATCCTCCTCCACCAAGGCACAAAGCCATAAAGCCTCACTTCACCGATTGCGCAAGGGACGCCA
This sequence comes from Prorocentrum cordatum, assembly GCA_963575745.1. Lineage (NCBI taxonomy): Eukaryota > Dinophyceae > Prorocentrales > Prorocentraceae > Prorocentrum > Prorocentrum cordatum. The sequence goes on along the minus strand of CAUYUJ010016560.1, from coordinate 608,668 downwards.
GGCCAAATCCTGCGACTGACATTTGGTGATCAAGGCCTTCTAAGCCACCCCAGTCGGCGGATTGTATCGAATTCAGCGCAATGGGAAGAGATGGGTGGCACCCAGCTTGCTTCCCACATTTCTCCTCCATCCTCTCCCTCCATCACCACCCCTCTCCCTCCTCCTTCCACATCCCTCCCGCATCCAGCGTCGCTCCACTTCGCGGTAGACAGAAGCGTAGAAAGGGCGAGGTATGTGCTTCATGGAGCAGCTGGGCACCAACACGTTACATTACATGTTGTTTGATCGACCTAGTGCAACTGGGTAACACCGCTGACCTCGTTGACGAGGCGCACTGCTCACCATGAACATGCGCACAGCCAAGCAGTAGCAAGTAGTAAGATCAGCAGTAGCAAGAATAATAGCAGAAGCAGGACTAACTCGTCGCCCCTCGTCGCTGCCATCTGCTGGCACGCGTGCCATCAGGGGTGAGAGCATAAAGCTCGTGCATATCCTCTTCCTCGCCCTCCTCCTCCTCCTCATGCTCAGTAGAAGCATCTTCGTGAGACACTGCCTGATCGTGCCCTTCGTGCTGGTGGTACAAGTACAAGCGCGTGGCCGCACAGCAGGGCCTGCGACCAGATCGCGTGGCGGCAGGCAAACCCCCAGGCGCCTCAGATCAGCGGCCGCCCTGTCATCAAGCTCGTTATCCTGACGGGGGCACAGCAATCGAGCACATCCCCCTCGCCGCACGCGGCCGCGGCGTCCCTTACTCGGAAGCTGGGCGAAGGCTGGCAAATCCGTGGCTGCTAAAACGGTCTTCCCGGAAGACACAAACAAATTCCTGGAATAGAACTCAGAGCACTAAATAGTCAACGGGCTGCTCCCCGCAAGAAAACAATTTCCAGGAGCTCCGTTTTAGCAGACACGGGTTTGCCAGCCTTCGCCTGGCCTCTGACTCACAGCCCCCGCGCCGTCCTCGCCCCCGCTCGCCGCCGCATCCCTCGTCACGCTCCCCCACCCCCCCCCCCGCCTGCTCCCGGGCCCTCCGCGCCGCCGCCGCCGCGGAGCAGGCCCGCGCCCCCCAACCTCCCGTCGCCGTCACGCGCGGCCGACACACCCAGCTTGGCCGTCATGACGGATGGATGGCTGGCTGGATGGAGGGAGGGATGCATGGAACGCTGGAGGGATAGATGCATGGATGGATGGATGAATGAATGGATGGATGGAACGCTGGAGGGATAGATGCATGGATGGATGGATGGATGGATGGATGGAACGCTGGGGGGGGGCAACGACTCGCAGTGCACCTGGCTTTATGAGGTTAGTCACACCTCCAGCCGACAGCTGTCATGACGGGGAATTGGATGGATGGATGGATGGAACGCTGGGGGGAGGGCCAGCGTCTCGCAGTACACCTGGCTTTAGGTCGGGCATGTCCCCCTACAGGCGGATTTTGGACGAAAATTTAAAAAATTCTGAAAACATACCCCCCAAAGACTCATCAAATTCAACCAACATCGTCCCCACACTATTTTGTAGACTATTCTGAATACCGCTCTTGTCGAGGGACAGGACTGACTTACACCTGGCTATTGTGGAGCCCATCGCACCTCCAGCCGGCAGCTGGCAATGACCTGTGGATGGGGGGGGGGCAGGGGGCCAGTGGCAGGAGCACGGAGAGCACGCAAAGGGAGGGGGGGGCGCTGGGGCGCAAGGAGCAGCGGCAAAGAGGAGAGTGCGCAGGACGACCGAACGACGAGGGGGCAGGGGGCAACATGCGACCCCTGCCCCCAGCCCCCACGAGATCTGAGGGGGATGACCACTCACCAAACCACCCCAACCCAATCCGAAGGCCTCAATGTGCCCTCGATTTCCATGTCGGGGGGGGTCTGGGAACACTGAAAAAACACATGGAACCCCTACCCCCCCCCCCCCAAACCAGAAATTCGGGTCAAATTCGGGTCTTCGGGTTGGGTTGGGCTGGTCTGGTAGGTAGTCAGGGGGGAGTGTGGTTCACTTCGTTGGGGAGCTCCCGAGCGAAGTGAACCCCACTCTCCCCCTCGGAGATCGTGGTGGGTAGGGACAGGGTTCGCATGTGGCCCCCTGGAGGGAACTGAAAAAAGGCGGAGGGCGAAGCGGGGGAGTAGAACAAAAAAAACTCATAAACAAGAACTGTTGGCGCTCAACGCGGATTTCTTGGATCTGCGCCTGGGCCCCCTCGGCGGCGCCTCCGGTGCCGCCCCTGGCGCAAATCCGAGAAATCTGCGAGGAGCGCAAAAAATGTATATTTGTATGTGGCACTTTCTTATTTAGGGAGAAACGAAGGGAAACGGTCAGAAAAACGAGCACGATGGTAACAACCCCAACGCTTGAGCAGGAACGGACGGTCCCAGCATTCTTAGAAGGCTCTTAGAGCAAAGCATTGCAGTAGCAATCAAGACAATGGTTTTATAGCCTAAGGCCGATGAACGAAACAAAGCTGACTCAGCCATACATATTCGCAGATCACGAGCGACCTCATGTAGGTAATTAGAACGCTCCCGGGTGAGCCGAGAACATATGGAACCCGCAGAGGACGCACGCGCCGAGCCACGTACCCACATGGGTACAGCCCCCCAGTTCCCGATGCCAGCCTCGTGTTACGAACGATCGCGCAATGCGAAATTTCGAAACCAACGCGGATTCATGCACGTGCGCGTCCTCCAACCACTCGTGAAGGCGGGCCCGGACGCTTCGCCGCTGCCTGAAACCTGTCGGGTGGGCAGGCATGACATCGGATGCCCAGGACCCTCCCCGCTCTCCCTGGCACTCCCCCCATATGGCCTCGGTGAAGTCACCTCGGCGGCTCCGGATGGGGGAAGGCGGCGCCAGCGGGGCTTCCGGGGGAGGTCCCACCTTCAGGGTCGGCGCCACCTGCCGTAAGGCTTTCGCAATGACATCCGATGCCCAGGACCCTCCCTGCTCTCCCGGGCACCCCACCCCTGGCCTTGATGAAATCCTCGACATCTGCGTTGCCGCCGCCTGGCGGGGTGGGGCCGCGGCCCCGCCCTGCACCCCGCCCGCGCGGCCCGCAGCGCGGGGCTGGGTGGACGGGAGGAGGGGGAGGGGTCAAGTGAGAAAGAGGGATGATTACCAGCCTGGAGCATACCCCTACCCCCATGATGGGCACCACCTGATCTCGATGCCGACCTTGGGGATTCCTTCAGCTTCTCAGGGCGCATCCCCAAAATTGTCATCACATCGGGGCTTGTCGATCTTAGGGATAGTGATGAGATCGAGGCTGGGCTCCCAGCGTCTTCTTCTGCTACCTTGCCTTGCTCGCTGGCGTCGAGCTCTGCATCCTGAGCCGCTTTCTGACAATCCTGGGGGCCGTGGAGGGCCCACAGAGCCCGAAAACTGAGAAAAACCTCAGGCCCCGTTCCCCCCAGGACCCGTTCCCCCCATGGCGAGTCTCTCTCATATGGCTGGACCTGGGACGGAAGAACACCCCTCAAGGGCACGAGACCTTCCGCCGGCCAGACTGAAGAACTTTCGAGGGCACCCTCCCCCGGGATGCACGAGAGCATCGGGCAAGCATGAAGGACCTGAGAGTACCCTCGCCGAACCGAACTCGATCTGACACAATCATCGGCCTGACCAAAGGATCGATGAATAAGGAACGAAGGCCCCTTCTTCCAAGGGATAACGCAAAAGGAACGATAAACCAGAAATAACGCAGAAAGGACCGATACACAACGCATGCGATCCTAAGGAATGACCGCGCCCCATTTGAAAGTAAGTGTTCCGCACTCAAACCGCTCACTGTACCTCGGACCGACCGCACGCTCCCTGCTGGCCTCAGGTTGGGCATTTCCCCCTGCAGGCAGATGTTGGCCGAAAAGTGAAGCATACTCAGAACAGACTCCCCAACGGTCCAAAAAAACTGCGCCAAACATCGTCCCCAGGCTGTTGTTTTACGATTTGGAATACACTCCTCCCGTGGGTGGCCTGGCCCGACGTGCCGCTGGCCGCTGCAGTGGGCGCCGAGGGCGGGGCCGGGGCGCGCAGCTCCCCGCGGACCTCGAGGCGTGCAGCGCCCGGCCCGACCGGCGAGGAGGGCAGCGTCTTCGGGTCAGGTCGGGCGTGCCCCCCTCTCTGGGTGACCCAGGAGGGGGTCCAGCCTGCAGCAGGGGTGTCCCCCTCTTGGATGACCCAGGAGGGGGTCCAGCCTCTCGGGTGACCCAGGAGGGCATGTCCCCTCTTGGGTGACCCAGGAGGGTGTCCAGCCTGCTGCAGGGGTGTCCCCCTCTTGGGTGACCCAGGAGGGGGTCCAGCCTGCAAGGGGGGCGGTGCGACAGATCTGGGGCAATCGTGTTGCAACTGTGCTGCGCCGGAGAATTGTGCTGCATTGCGTTGCAACGGATACGTCGAGCCGCATCGCCGATGCATCGCCGATGTGTCAGCGCTGCGGCGCGATCCTCCGACCCCATCTATTCCGACCGCATCAAGGAGGCCTAGAGAGACGGGAGCTGCTGGGCCCGTTTTCCACCACCACCACCACCATAAGTTGGAGGGGGAGGGGGCCCTCCTTCTTCTCCTCCTACTCCTCCTCCGCATCCTCCGCATCCTGCTCCTCCTCCTCCTCCTCCTCCTCCTCCTCCTCGTCCTCCTCCTCCTCGTCCTCCTCCTCCTTCCCCCCTCCAACTTATGGTGGTGATGGTGGGAAACACGTCCATCGGGAGCGGGAACGAGACGGGAACAAAGATGCGCGCGCGCGCCCCGCCCGGCGCCGCCGGGGGGAGCGGGCGGTGGGGGGAAGAGAAGGAGAAACGGCCCGCGACACGGAGCCCTCCTCCTGCTCCTCCTCCTCCTCCTCCTCCTGCTCCTCCTCCTCCTCCTCCTCCGCCGTCGTCCACTCCCCTCGGGGGGCCCTCTCTCTCGGATCTTCTGCTCTCTGCTGGGGCCGCTTCCCTCCCGTCTCCCGCTCCCCTCCGTCGTGTTTCGGCCCGGGCCCCGCTCCTCCCCCTCCTTCTCGGCCCCCGACCCCTCCTGTCTTCGTCGGCCCCCGCCGCCGCCGCCGAGCTGCTGCGACCCCCAGACCCCCAGCAGAAGAGGTGGGGGAAGGCAGCGTCAGCTGCGGTCACGCCGCCCGAATCAAACAAACGTCCAAAGATAAACAAAGGTACTTTAAACATCGTCCCCAGACTATTTTGTAAACAATTTTTGAATATTCCCCCTGTAGAGGGACAGGCCCGACTTGATCCTAGATGGGGTCCGAGTAGATGGGGTCGGAGGATCGCGACGCATCGCAAATGCGTCGCCGATGTTTCGGCGATGCATCGGCGATGCATCGGCGAAGCATCGGCGACGCCAGCGTGGAGAGAATCGGGCCCCACATATCGCCGATGATTCGACGATGCGGCACGATTCTCCGACCCCGTCTACTCCGATCCCATCTAGGAAGCCTTGAGTCCAGCGTCCAAGAGGGGCACGAGGAGGAGGACGAAGGGCTTCAGCGGGAGGCGCTGGACCCCATCCCATGGCGTCCCGGCGTCAGGGGCCCCGCGGGGGGCGCCTCTGCCGCTCCGCGCGCCCTCGATGCGGTCCTCCGCCAGGGGGGGGGGGCAGCCGTAAGAACTTTCGCAGATTCTGAGAAAGAGAGTTCCTCACGATTCCTGAGGACTCCTGAGAATTCCTGCAGATTCCTGTAGAATCTGATGGCTTACTCTAGATTCCCGAGGACGCCCTGGGTTCCATATGATTCCTAAGCATCCCTAAGAGGAACCCGCAGGATTCCTGCAGTTCCCCTCCAATTCTTAAGGATTCCTGGGGACGCATCATGGTTGTATCCAAAGCTTGCCGCCCCGTGATGAAGTAGCTGGGGCCGTGCTGGTCCTCGCGGGGGGGGCCCTGGAAGCCGTGGGCCCCCTCTTGCAGATCCTGGGGGCGCCCTGTGCCAGGGACACCTCCGGCACCACCCGGCGGAAAAGCGGGCGCGGGCGGGCGGGGGAGGGGCAGAGGAAGGAAGGGAGGGATAACGGATAGGGGCAGGAGCAGGGAACGCGGGGAGCGAGCAATCGTGCGAGAATCTAGTGTGCGAAACTCACACGTACTCTGAGCAGCCTACCACCCTTAGCAGCATTGATGTGGACATATCAACCGGAGGAGAAGGAGGAGGAGGAGGAATTATGGGGGCCAGTCATACTAAGGTTCGTGCTGCCCTCTGTTACCTGGCGAGCGCCTACTCGTTTCTCCTCTCGTCGCCGACTTATTTTGCATCACTGGCCGCGGCGCCCGCCAGGTACTTGTGCGCCGCGTCGGGATTACATTATTTCAAGAACGATACAATTGCTTTGCTTAAGCCCGATCAGCGTAAAAAGGAGGAGGAAGAGGAGGAGGATGTTGGACATCCACGGTCAGAAATCTGGGCAAACAGAAAAAGGCTCGACTGCAACCCCGTCCCTCTTCGGTCGGAATCCTTCGCCAACCCATTTCCAGTTCTCGCTCTTGCATGGGTGAGCGAAATGCGCTACGCACCAAGTTTCCCGATCCGCTCCCCTGGAATGAACGCGTCACAACGCGGACAGATGCACACAAACGAACTGTCACTCCAAACTTGGGTCGGGCAAGTTGGAACTTTGGACGAAAGCTACACACAAAACTCAAAACATACCCCAAAACATATTCAAAAATAGTCAAACAAATCGTCCCCCGACTACTTCTTGACTCTTCCTGAATATCCTTCCTGTAGTTGGACATGACTGGCTTAACTCCAGCCCAGCACAAAGCAAGTGCGCCCAAGGGCGCGCAAGGCTTAAGTCGGACCTGTCTCTCCGCAGGAAACAAATTCCCAAATAGTTGTTTGGTTTCTCTCTGCTGTTTTCTTTTTAACATATTTTTCGACGAGTTTTGATCATATTTTGAATGCTTTGACTTTTTCAAAGTTTCGCCCAGAATCTGCCTGTTGGGGGACATGCACGACCCAACGCAAGGTTTCTGGCGCAGCTGCCGCTGGGAGGCTTCGACGCTGAGCGGGGAGGGCCTGGCCAAAACGCTGGGACGGTCTGCCGAACAGCGCCCACTCGTGGGGCGTCAGTGGCAGGCCAGCCTCTTCCCGAGGCTTCTTGACCAGCTCTGCTCCATTCATCGGCGCGCCGCCCTTGCAGACGTGCTGCAGCGGATTGTGCGTGAATTTTGACTATGCAAAAAAACGGCGAGTGAAAAACAACGTGAATTTCGCATGAACTGTTTAAAATATTCATTCCTGACCCCAAGAATCCGCACGAGATTTCCCTCGAAATCCGGAATGGCATTCTCTAAGACACTCCGGGCTCACCCTACCGTTTTCCGCACGAAATCCGCTCTGCGATGTGGGCGCCATGACATCCAAACAGGCAGAATCTTGGCTGAGGGTTTGACCGCGGCCCTTACATCAGCAACAAGGTGGTCCACGCATCGGTGCTCTGCCTACGGCGCGTCTGGGTGCAGGCCAGCTCCAAACATGGCCACCGCGTCCGCCCAATCTTTCTTCCGTGGATGCAACAACTCTGCAGTGCCCAACCTGACGTCAACTTCCTGGCGGTCGGGCATGGCTTCAACCTATAAAAAAGAATCCCGGGGACATTCTATTGTAAGAACACCGCTCTGGTCTGGAGACCAAAAATCCACAACATTCTCACGGTCAGACTTGACACGGACACTGAGAACAGACAGGTCCGCGGCCGTAAATGGTGGGGCCCAACACTCAGATGGTTGCATGTTGTGAGGGTAGCAAGGAAGCAAGGTCCAAAAAGAATGGCGAGCAGCTGGACATCATCTGGGAGAGCTCCACCAGCCCTCCAGAGCTCTTTGGTGGGGGGGTCGCCGCACGAGCCACACAAGATAACGTCCCGCGCCAGGACGCGCCTTTCGCCCGAGTGCACGGCGAACTGAAAGGTCCTTGGACCCCCCATGATAGGAGGTGGCGAATTATTGAGTTGGCGGTCTTATTGAAGGACCGGGGCCCCGCCAATAAGGGATATGAATTTCTGTGTCACGCTGAACCCGCCGGGCAACGACGACCGCAACAACTACGCGTTCGATTGCGGCTACGACGAGGCCGACGACGACGACTACTACTACTACTACTACTACTACGGCGACGACTATTACTACAACTACAACTACTACTACTACCACTACTACTACTACTACTACTACTACTACTACTACTACTACTACTACTACTACTACTACTACTACTACTACTACTACTACTACTACTACTACTACTACTACTACTACTACTACTACTACTACTACTACTACTACTACTACTACTACTACTACTACTACTACTACTACTACTACTACTACTACTACTACTACTACTACTACTACTACTACTACTACTACTACTACTACTAGTCCAAATATTACTACTACTACTACTACGACTACTACTAGTACGACTACTACTACTAGTACTAGTAGTAGTAGTAGTACTACTACTACTACTACTACTACTACTACTACGACTACCACTACTACTACTACGACTACGACTACTACTGCTACTACTTGTGCTACCGCTACCAGTACTACTACAACAACAAGAATTACTACTACTACTACTACTACTACTACTACTACTACTACTACTACTACTTTACTACTACTACTAAACTACATATATACTAAACTACATACTACTACATACTACTACTCTACTACTACTGACTACTAAGACTAAACTACGTACTATTACAACTAACTACTAACATACTACTACTACTAACTCTAGTCCAATATTACTACTACTACGAATACTACTAGTACGACTAACTCACTAGTACTAGTAGTATAGTAGTAATTGCTACTACTACGACTTAATAGCTACATACTACTACTACTCTACTTAACTACTACTACTACTACTAACTACTACTAACTACTACTAACTACTACTAACTACTACTAACTACTACTAACTACTACTACTACTACTAATTACTACTAACTACTACTAACTACTACTAACTACTACTAACTACTACTAACTACTAACTACTACTTACTACTACTAACTACTACTAACTACTACTAACTACTACTAACGACTACTACTACTACTACTACTACTACTACTACGACTACGGCTACGACTACGACTACGACTACGACT
>CAUYUJ010016560.1:592621-599444 GCA_963575745.1 Prorocentrum cordatum | reverse complement strand
TTTTTTTTTTTTTTTTTGTTGTTTGTATATCTTTTGTTGATGGGGGGGGGGTGCAGGGGGCGCGTGATGGGGGGTGCATGCAAGGGGAACGGGGAGTTGACGTGAGTAACAGTGGATAAGGGCGATGGGTCCTCGCCACGATGCGCCCGCATGTCAAGACGTATTTAACACGTGCCATCCTTGCTCACATTGCGCGTGCACCAACCAGTCCAGAGGCAAGCACTGATTGGGGAATGGGCGGTAACACTGCACGTGCACACGTGGAGGTATAAAGAGGAGGCCGCATGGGAGAGGAGGAGGGTGCGCTTTGCACATCGGTTGCGGTCAAGCCTCAGCGCCAGGGCGCTGGGAGCGAGAAGTGAGGAGAGCAATGGCACGTGCGTGGCGTTCCCTCAACACTTGCACTGCATGGCAAACGCTGTTTGGGGACCTGTCAGCTATGATGCGCCTTGTTTGTATGAGCGGTCGGTGGTGAGAGAAACGGGCGTGCGCCCTTTAAGACATGACAAGCACTGCTCGGGGAATTCGTGAATACAGGAGGAGGGGGGGGGAGGGCGAGATTCGGGCTGGGCCTTTTTTATCCGTCGTGCCCAGGACGTAGGAAGAAGACACGGACAGATGAGACAAGGAGGGGGGTGCATGGCAAACATTGGTTGTGAAATGCCGTAGGGGCGCGATCCTAAACTGCGCGTGCGAGGGGCTGTACATGCCTCGGGTTTCCTGAGAATGCGCCACGTCATACATGCCAACTTCAGGAGGGGAGAGAGGATGGGAAGCGGGTTGGGCCTTTTTTATCCGTCATGCCCAGGACGTAGGAAGAAGAAGCGGAAAGCGGAGACGAGGAGGAGTGAGGTTACTAAGCATTGGTTGTGGAATGTTCCAGGGACGTGGTCCTAAAGTGCGCGTGTGGGGATGCTACGGTTCTCTGGGAACGCGCCAGGGTTATGCATGCTAGCTTAAGGAAGGGGGAGAGGATGAGAAGCGGGCTGGGCCGTTTTTACCCGACACGCCCAGGACGTTGGAATAATAAGCGGGGAGATGGGGCAAGGAGGAGGGGCTTTGCCTGGCAAGCGCTGGTTGCGGAGTTGCCAGGGATTCCAAAAACGATAATTCTGGCGCGTGTACGCTATATTTGATTGAATGCTGTACCTGTCCTGGGTCTGGAATCCCGTTTGGCGCGCCAGCGATTCTTGTCAGGCTGTCAGTGCCACCCCATCCCACGATCAGTGTATCATCACCGCGCGGATTCGAGGTCGTGTGACGTGCGAGCATCTTATGTGCCATATGGTTGCTCAATGCGCGGGATAACTAACATCCGTGTACATCGTTGTGGCGATAGAACCCACGAGTGGCGACAATGCGTGCAAACGACTCGTCGCACAAACCGCGCAGGTGTGCTAGCACGCGTGGCGCACGCGGTGCGCGTCGAGAACACCAGTCCAATCGGTGCTGTGAAACGCGCGTGCTGCCCACACGCGGCTCGTGAGAACGCACACCGCGAGCCACCGCGTGAGGCCTCGCACAAAACGCTCGCCCATTGCTATCACCGTCGTCGGTTTCTGCCGTCCGTCGTCGTCATCGTCGTCCGCCATTGTCGGTTTCGGGTGTCGTCCATCCGCCCTTCGCCGTCGTCATCCATCCGTCTGTCCGTCCGTCGCATGCAGTCCGTCAGATGCCGTCGTCATCGTCGTCAGGTCGTTGCGCACCGTTGCTCTTCGCGCCCTGGAGGTGTGCTTGAGTTATGTTCACACGTTGCATGTATGTTACAGTTTGTGGTCTCGTTTCTTATTGTGTTAAATTATCACACAGCGCGAATCATAGACGGGCACGTGCGGTTCACTGAGATGTTTCCTGCAAGTTGGCCCCGCGGGGATGTCTCAAGCGACATGTGTTGAATTAAACCATACATTAAACATCGCAATGGTGCGTAATCAACGCGTTGAGGCATACCATGCATAACTACGGCTCATCATATATGACGTAACGGGGCATTCGCTCGATACTTCCCCACTAAGTATATGGCACGCGCGGCGGTTTATATATCCATGACGTTCCGCATCCAGTCAAGACATAATCACAAGTCTGAGCTTTCGATGGGGCCACGGGCGAACGTTGTCTCAACCGATATTGTTTTGCAGACTGCGGGAGGCCCACCAAAAATCTGGAGCCTCGTGAGCCACGCGTGGCTCAAAGTTTACAGATTGCGAGTGCACTGCCCCTCGAGATCACTGCATGGTCGACGGTCATCGTCGCGTGAGGGTGCTGCACTGCTGCTCGTGGAGCTCAGTCCTCGAGGGTGCTGTTCGGCGAAGCCACTGGAGACTCCACGAGGCAGAACTCATCCGCGGATCGCTTGGAAGAGAAGTCTTTCCACTTGGATTCGTCCCTCACCTTCCAGCCGTAGGGGACCCAGCTCTCTGGGTTCTTCGGGTCCCATGGGATGGTCGGCTCAAGCCCGTGCTGTGGCTTGGTCGCCGCTGTCGTATAGTCGATCCAGCCCTTATTGTCCTTGATCTGCCAGCCGTACGGGACCCACGTCTTCTCGTCATCTTTGTCCCACCAGTGAAGCGCAGGCGGTGGTGGTGACTTACGCTTAGTGAAGTCATGCTCGTCCTCCTGCGGCAGCGAGAAGTCACGCTCCATGCCGAAGGGCCCGATGATCGAGGGGTTGCCGTCGTCCATGAGTGCGGTGGCGTACATCAGGTGCGTGATCACCTTGCCGATCTCCTCGAGCTGGCATTTCATCGCCATCACTTTGGTGCTCTGCGCCAGCTGATGATCCGTCCTGGCACAAGCCTGGGCCTCGCAACGAACAGTGGACATCTTGAGCGCGGCCTGGAGCTTCCTCAACTGCGCGAGCCCGTCCTCAACTCGATCCGATACGTCGTAGAACACGTCCGTGGTGGACCGCAGAATTTTCTGCGATGTCTGGAGGCGGAATTGGTCCGTTCCGACCTGCTGCTTGTACGCCTGATCGTACCCACGATCCATGCTTCTAGCTGTTGGCACTGCAGATGTCGGTTCGGTACTCGCGGGGTCGAACTGCAAAGCGAGTTTGAGCCCAAATGTTTGCACCTGGATTGGTCGCGAGTGCTGTCGTGACGACGAGTGAAGTCACCACGGAGAGAAATCTCAGGCTGCGAGCTGCGGCTCTGTGAGTTTAGTTGCAGCTGTTGTCGACGTTTATGTAGCTGCTCACTCCCTAAATCACTGATCTTGGTATGCAAGGTGACCCCATGCTGTAGGAGTTTCGCTTGAGACGTCCTATCAATTGTTATGTATACACATTACACAGGCCGAGGGCGTGCACTATTCAAAATGAGGTTCCCGCCTTGGCGCCGCGCGCATGCGTTTTCAAACGATCTAAGTGTTATTGCTGGTATTCCTGGAGTCATTGTGGGCATGTGGGCAGATCCTGGGTCATCCATACATCCTGGTGGGCCCCATGGGGCCTTGCCGTGGTTCATTTGAAGCTATAGGGCATCCTGGGGCCTCCCGCGTGCACGCTGACAGGCTCGAGGACCACAAATATTGTCCAGAACACAGTTGGCGAGGGCGACCAGCCCGAAACCTGCCCGAAACCTGCCCGCCACCTGCCCGCGACCTGCCCGAAACCTGCCCGCTACCTGCCCGAAACCTGCCCGCGACCTGCCCGAAACCTGCCCGCCACCTGCCCGCCACCTGCCCGCCACCTGCCCGCCACCTGCCCGGAATCTGCCCGGAATCTGCCCGGAACCTGCCCGCGCGATCCCTGTAAGGGGTCGCAAAAAACGCCTGCCTGCCCGGAATCTGCCCGGAATCTGCCCGGAATCTGCCCGCCCCTCTGTTGGGCCAATTTGGGTGTTCCGATCCTCGGTTTTAGGGTTCCGATCCTCATTCGACCAGCGATCGCGCTTCAGACCGCCAGAAATGATACACACAAGCGGCACGCGCAGAGACTTTTCACGAGCGCGCGTGCAATATCCCATACCTGCAGCAGCTGCAGGGTTCCACCACGGCACATTCACTGGCCGATACGCTGTCGGAGGAGCTCGCGCACCCCTCCCCTCCGCTCCGAGCACCTCGTGCGCTCTTCTTGGACAGACGGGCATGCGTCCCCCCTCCATCTGTATACAAAATGCGCACCTCGCTCTCGGCTGGAGGCGCTCTTGAAAGGGCCAGGCGGCACGGAGGGCAGTATGAGCGGAGATTGGATTGAGGAAATACGACGCGTCAGGGATGTGGAGGGTGGCATTGGGAAGAGGAGGGCGCACGGGGGGATCGGAACGAGGGCCATGACATCCGAGGGCAGGAATATAATGAGGAGGAGGAGCAGGAGGAGAAGAAAGAGAAGGCTAAAGGGAAGGACAGCAGGACATGAAAGATGAGGAGCAGGATGAGGAGGAGCAGAAGGACATCCAATGACAGGGCGAGAATGATGAGCAGCAGGAGGAGCAGCAGGAGGAGCAGGGAGGACAAGCTGTAAAGAGAAGCAGCAGGAGGGGTTTGGTAAAGGAGGAGGAGGGGGAGTGGAATGAGACCGCCTGGCTCAAGCGGATGTGCCTACTGGCTCGGCTGCTCGAGGTCATCGGCGATTGTCCTGATGCGCTTGGCCACCTGCTGGAGGTTCTCCAGCGAGCTCTCGACGACCTGCAGGCGACTGAGGGTGCCGTTGACGTCGGCGATCTCACCCAAGTCACCGCCTTCGATGATGCACTTCTTGAGGCTATCGTCGGTGTTGAGCGCGTCGTTGCACTTCTCCATCGTCCGCTTCAGCTTGCCAAGGAACCTGTCGCAGTGGGCCCACTCCATCCCCTTCTCATGCTCGCACCTCTGCGACAAGAACGCGGACTGCATCATCACTGAACCGTAGAGGTTCGTCACGTCGTTGACTCGCTTCTGCGCGGACTTAGCGGTCGGCGCCACGACCTTGCCACCTTTTGCTTTCGGGGCCACTTTGCCAGCCTTGCTCTTCGCCACCTTTGCAATGGTAATTGCCTTGTTCTTGGTCGTGGGCGGCGGCTTCGGGGTGACCGTGCTCTTTCCAGTTGCTGGCGGCGGCAGCTGCAGTGCCTTTTGAGGGGTTGGCGCTGGCACAGGCGGCGGGGCCTTGCACGCCGCTGACTGCTCCCCAGCTGCCATCGTGGCGGTCTCGTTCGCATTCACCTCCTTCTCGGGCGTCGCCTCCACGGCGCCGTGCACTGCTGGGCTGCTCGCAATTGACGCTGGCGAGTTTCCCAAGCCGATGCCCGACGACGACGCCGCTCCCGTGCTCGCGGGCTCACACTCGCGAGCCACCTCGAGCTCTGCCTCCCTTCTCTGCAGCTGCCACGACTGCTTCTTGTCGCTCCTCTCCTCCTGAATCTCGTAGCGGAAGATCATCCGCTTCGACCGCTTGCTGATCTTCACGTACTTGGGCCCGCGCTTGATGCAGTCCAGGCAGATGTTCAGCGCTCCGCGGAGCACCTCCTTGCTCGGAAGGCACCCGCCGCCGCCCATCTCCTGACCAACAATCCCGTCGAAGTTGTACCACCGCGCCACGGAGCTCTCTGTCTTAACCTTCTCCTCCAGCTGCACCCGCGACTTCTGTGGGCGACTAAACTTAATCGCCAGGTTGTCACGGGCTGATCGAGTGGTGCTTGCGGTATGGAAATGACGAATCCATGCATATTCGTGTTAGTTGGAAGCCCTGGGGCTTCCTGATGCACCACTCGACCAGCCATGCACCTGGCCATTCAGTTTAGTTCGCTGTGGGCTCCTGGTATTTCGCCCAAGCGCCCTGGGCCCACTTCGTCCGCAGGCTCTTCCTTTCATCTGCGTTGGCGGCCTCCCACTCCGCCCGCCTCGCCGCGTTGGAGCCCACCCAGCGCTTGTATCGCTTGCCGAGGACGTCGCCCGACAGGATTGTCTCGAAGCCCTCGGTGGCGGCCTGCTCGAGGTGCCGTCGAACGTCTCGTCGAGGCGTGCCCGCGCTGTCCTCGTGAGGTTGTCCTCGTCCTCGTCGTCATCATCGGCTTGGGCGCTCTTGCCAACCGACGCCTGGAAGGCATTCATCAGCTGCTGCTCGAAACTCACCCCGTCCTGCGCAGCGGAGCGAAGCCAACGTAGACCGACACAAAAAGGGGGGGAGGAGGAGGAGGAGAACATATATATATAGATGAGGGAGCGGAGGAGGAGGAGGAGGAGGAGGAGGAAGAAGAGAAGCTACGACTATACCAAGAGGAGGGGAAGGAGGATGAGGAGGAGGAGGAGCAGGCGCAGGAGCAGGAGCAGGAGCAGGAGGAGCAGGAGCAGGAGCATGAGCAGGAGATGAGGCGGGAGATGAGGCGAGAGCAGGAGCAGGAGGAGCAGCTGCAGAAGTAGAAGGTGAAGGAGGAGGAGAGGAAGGAGGAGGACCCTCCTCCTTCTCATCTCCCTCCTCCTTCTGATCCTCCTGCGTCTCTTCTATTCCTCCTCCCTCTCCCTCCTCCTCCTCCTCCTCCTCCTCCCCCTCCTCGCCCTGCCCCTTCATTCTCCCCCTCCTCCTCATCCTCCTCCGCCTCATCCCTCGTCCGTCTCCTCCGTCTCATCCTTCCCACCCTCCTCCTCCTTCTCATCCTCCTCTTTCTCATCCTCCTCCTCCTCGGGTCCTCGGGGATCCCCGTGAGTTGCGCGCCCAGCCCGCCAGCCCCGTACTCGTGGAGCCGTTCCTTGGCCTGGTACGCCTGCTCCAGCCTGTCCGCCGCCATGTTCCCGAGCATGATTCCAACCGCCTGCGAGCGTGCGAGGGGGCGGCCCGTTCAACCGTCGTCGTTGTCATCGTCGTGCTCCACGTACGCGGCCCTCCCCCGATCCACATCCTAAC